>JANHFF010000661.1:0-225617 GCA_024542945.1 allo-octoploid hybrid of Carassius auratus x Cyprinus carpio
TTGTCATGTAGATTTCTTCAGTCCAGCACTTTTATCAAGCATATGAAATTTAGTGCAGATTGAACATGGAATGTTTGAGTTAGTATAAAGCATTGTGTCCTATTGCCAACAGGTGGCGCTATGATTATAACTGAACATTGGCCTTTAGATATCTTCAGGCCATGACTCTTTCAAATATTTGAAGTTTGGTGCAGATTGGACATTGCATGTTTAAGTTAGTGTAAACAAGCAATTTTCTGTTGTCAGCAGGTGCGCTATGACTATAGTGGAATAATGACTTCAATGTGTTCAGGCCAAGACTCTTTTCGAACATGTGAAGTTGGAGAAAGATCGGACATCTTATGCCTGAGTTACAACAACTTAAATTCCCATGGCGAGACATCGAACTTTGTCACGGCTCCATGGCCACACCCTTAATGAAACCTCAAGATGTTCACATTTAACATCTCAAAGGCCTTTAGATTAGACTGACCAAAAAAAAATATAAAATGTCATAAAATTTCTAGGAGTAGTTTGTTACGGCGTAAAACATGTCACTTCCTGTTGCCAGCAGGTGGCGCTATAGCGATATCTGAATATTGGCATGTAGATATATTCAGGTCAGGAGTCTTCTCAAACATGTGAAGTTTGGGGCAGATTGGACATTGTATGTCTGAGTTATAGCAACTTCCTTTCTCATGGCGAAACATCGAAATTTGTAAGGCCGCCACAGACACGCCCTTAAACGAAACCTCAAGATCTTCGCAATTTAACATCGCAAAGGCCTTTAGATTACACTGACAAAGTTTGGTGTTGATCTGAATAAATCTCTAGGAGGAGTTCGTTAAAGTACAACCCCTGAAAATGGCAAAAACGACACAAATTTTGCAGAGAAAATTCAAAATAACTGACTTCCTGTTGGGATTCGAATTTCGTACAAAGATACTTTTTTGTAGGTATTGGTGTGTTACATGTGTGTACCGATTTTTGTACATGTACGTGAAACGTAGCTCGAGGCGCACTCCGTTGAAAATGTATAGGTGGCGCTATCGAGGCATTTTCCCACACCCAATGGAATATTGGCCTTCAGATGTGTTCAGGCCAGGACTCTTATCGAACATGTGAAGTTTGGGCAAGATCGGACATTTTATGCCTGAGTTACAATAACTTTTATTCCCATGGCGAGACATCGAACTTTGTGACGGCGCCATGGACACGCCCTTTAACGAAAACTCAAGATCTTCACAATTTAACATCGCACAGGCCTTTAGAATAGAGTGACTGAAAAAAATTAATTTATGTCATAAAATTTCTCGTGGTAGTTTGTTACAGTGTAAAATATGTCACTTCCTGTTGCCAATAGGTGGCGCTATGACTATAACTGAATATGGGCATATCAATCTGTTCAGGTCAGGAGTCTTATCAAACATGTGAAGTTTGTGGCAGATTGGACATTGTATGTCTGAGTTATAGCAACTTCATTTTTCATGGCGAATCATCGAAATTCGTCAGGCCGCCACGGACACGCCCTTCAACGAAAACTCAAGATCTTCGCAATTTAACATCGCAAAGGCCTTTAGATTAGGCATACCAAATTTGGTGTTGATCTGAATAAATCTCTAGGAGGAGTTCGTTAAAATACAAGGCATGCAAATGACAAAAATTATGCAAAATTTGCTCATAAAATTAAAAATAACCGACTTCCTGTTGGGTTTCGGATATTGCTCCAAGAGTCTTTTTTGTAGGTACTGATGCTTTACATATGTGTGCCAATTTTCGTGCATGTACGTGAAACACAGCTGGAGGGCTGTTGATTTTTTTACGATAGGTGGCGCTGTCGAGCCATTTTGCCACACCCTCTTCTGAAACCTATATCAGACGTAAATTTTCACCAGGTCTGACGCGTGTGCAAAGTTTCAGGACTTTTCGAGCATGTTTAGGCCCTCAAAAATGCGATTCATTTTGGAGAAGAAGAAGAAGAAGAAGAAGAAGAAGAAGAATAATAATAAACAAAGCAGATACAATAGGGTCCTCACACCATCGGTGCTCGGGCCCTAAATATAGCTGCAAGCAGCGATGGCGGGCTCAAGCCATCAGCGCAAACGCCACCCCGGTGGCATCAGGTAAACTGTGCCCAGCGGGCACATGCATTTACAGTAATTCTCTGGCACTCAGGTTTTAAGGGATACGGCAATTAACGGGTTAATCCAAAGCATCAAGACTTTGAAATCACATACACAGAACAATATTCATTAAGAAAGTGAAATTAAATGATTAATAAACTATTTATTCGAACCCTTGCTATTTTCTATTCTAATAAGAGTCTTGGCTGTGGAACACCTGTAATAGAGTTGGCTAGCTGGATGCAAATAAAGTCATGCCTTTTATTTGTTCCCCTGTTTGCTATTTCACATTCCTGTCACTGAAGCGTTGTGGCCAAAGACACAGAAGGTAACTGAAACAATGTGGTTGAAGTCCAGGTGATCATAAGGGGTCCAAGCACAATGGTTTGTGTAGATGATGCAGTTAAACAATGGACGTGTCTCTTTTCAAGTAAATTATTATACGCACAACATGAAAATAGATAACAAATATAGTGTCCCTTCTTCACTTTTTCAGTAATGCGTGATAACTTGAGATATGTTGTCAATACTATTAAAATAAGATAAAAACGTAATGGTATTTCAGAGATGATAGTTTTTGCATAATTACTATATTGGGCTTTATTAAAGTTTATGAAAAAAGAATGAATGTATATGCATTTTTGATTTATTTACATAAATGAAACATTTTCAAGTCTTTGAACAGATCTTGAAGTATTTGCTGTCCTGTGGCGCCATCGAGTGGACAACATTAGCATTGTGCCCTTCATTTTTGAACAACATTATGAAAGGGGCCAATATTTTTTGATTGATTATAAATATTTAATGATTAGTTTACTGATAATATACCCACATTAAAATCGAATTTACTGATTCTGTATCTTATTTCATGCTTAATCATGAGTTTAATTTTCAACATACATTTTTAAGCAGTGTTGAATGATTACTATGTGAGTTGCTAAATTTGTTTTGTTTTTACAATTATAATACATAAACTATATAATGATGAAAAATACAACAGTTATTGTTTTCATAATATTTACTATTGACAATCGTTATTCTGTATTGTAAAGAAGAAGGTTTTTATGACAACAAAAATGGTCATTACTAAAAATTAAACACTAATTTAATTAATAGTTTTATTTTTCTATAGGTTAAGCACCTTTTCGTAAATATGGCTGTTTCCCAGTTTTATTTATTTTTTTTGTTTGTTTGTTTTTTTGTGTGTGTGTTTTTTTTAGGATTTACATTTAAAAAAATGAGCCTACTTCAAACATTTTAAGCAGCTTGAACAAAACCTGTTAATATTTATTATAGACCACTGTAACTGTCTATTATCTAAAAAAAAAACAAATTTATTATGAAAATAAAAGTGTGTACACCAGTTAAACTGGACGATAAAGAAATTGCTAACAATAGTTTAATACAGCATGTTTTAGGTTTATAGGTGTTTAGATGCAGAAATTTAATTTAATTAAATATAGATTAATTCTTGTTAGAGCAAAAAAAAAAAAAAAAATAATAATAATAATAAATACATGAATACATACAAAAAAAGCAGCCAAGACGAATGATTTTCTGTTTTTATAGATTAAAAATAAAGACAGAAAGCAGCTGGTAAATGCAGTCACTTTAATATTCAAATCCAGTATCATGATACACTTTAGATTTATTTCTCAACTGTTTATGTTCACGTGACTGTTTTCGTTTATATTCGCCAAGCTATTATGTATTTTGAAATAACCTTGTTCTTGATTTGTTCGTTCTTGCCAGAATCAGCGTCCTCTGGAGCTCGAGAGATCGATGTTATTCTGCCCTTAGACAGTCTCGCGCTGTCAAATATTCTTTCAATTTTCACAATCAAACAGCTCACAAATACCTGAATTTAGCTCTTGTTGTGTTCTAATGGGTGGATTGTGTGCATTCGCGGTAATATTTTATTTTAAAAAGCTCTTAAAACTATAAAAATGCTTTTATTGTGAGCTCGTGGTGAGACTGCACGCGCTGATGCAGCGGTGATTTCTCTCTGGTCTTTCTCACTGTTCTGGCCAGACATCAATTATTAATGAGATCTGAGCCGGTAATAATAACATATGTTGGTTCAGCTTGTCAGTGTGAATTAAATGTGTATTTATTTGTCCGTTCTCGCCGAAAAACCATCACCGTGTTCTGGAGCGCAGAGCAATCGATGTGATGTTCAGCCCTTAGACAAAGAAAATCTCACAAGCACTCATAAACACTCATTTTCATCTCTATAATATGTTCTTCTAATTGTTTTTTGTTGATTCGCCGCTGTGTTTTAATGTAAAAGGCTGTAGTTTCTGTATGTACACTTTTTTTCCCTTCAAGTGTTCAGACGTCTCGCGCTGTCAGACAGGCTGCAGCAAATATTTCATTTTAACATGTTAACAGCTCACAAACATCTGAATTTAGCTCTTGGTGTGTTCTAATTGCCGTAATATTTTATTTTTAAAAGGTCTTAAACAAGAATAAACTCGTTTGTTGTGAGCTCGTTGAGACTGCACGCGCTGTTCGGAGCGGTGACATATCTCTCGTCTATCTCTCTGTTCTCTGTCGCCAGACATCAATTATTAATAAGCCATGACCCGCTAATAATAAGATATGTTGGTTTAGCTTGTCAGTGTGAATTAAATTGATTTATTTAGTTGTATTTTTAACCGATTTAAAAGTGAAACTAAGCGAGACTCCTCCCTCTCAGTCCCGGGAATTGCTCCTGTAGAGGCGCATTTTCTCTCAGACAATGAAAGTCTCAGCACACATACATTCCTCACACAGAGCCAAAAATCCATATTTAAATCAAAATAGCCGACTTCCTGTTGGTCGTAGCTAATGACTGTAAATTAGAAAGTTGTCCGTCTTGATAAGAACAATATATGTACCGAGTTTGGTGTCTGTAGCTAAAACTAAGCCCCCCACTTTTGACAAAAGGTGGCGCTATAGAGTGCCTCCTCCACGCCCTTTTATGACCTTTTGCCAGTGTCTAGCTATCATTAATACTGATATGTGTTCTGAGTTTCATGAAATTCTAAGCATGTTATCTGCCTCAAAATCAGAATATATTATACAGAAAAATATTCCAGTTTGATATGTTGCCATGGCAACACTATATTAGATATCAATATCCCCTCAACAGTTTTACATGGGCCGTGTTTTGTCATTATTCTGATGAAGTTTGAAGCAAATTGAGTAAAAATAAGATGCTGAATTCAAAGCATTTTGAAAATGGCACACTTCCTGCTGCCAGTTGGTGGCGCTATAATTTTGACTCCTAATAGTCACATATATGCGATCGGCATCATACAACGAACAAATTGATGAAGTTTAATTAAAATCAGGAAATGTATGTGGATGTTATTAGACACTTCCTGTTTCTCATTTCTCGCCATAATTTCAACGCCTCGCCACAAGCAAACCATTCGAGATATCAAAAATCCCCTGGCAATTTTGCATCCCCAATGTCTTGAGATCATGTTGACCAAGTTTGGTGGCAATCGGGTAAAAAACCTATGACAAGTATATCAAATTCCAGAGCATGCACTTTTTACATAGCTCTAAATAGCTGACTTCCTTTTGGGCGGAGCCTATGACATGCAATACGAAAGTTGTTCGGCACAATGCGATCTATATGTGTACTGAGTTTCATATGAATACGTGCAAGTATGTTTGAACTATACATCAACATTTCTGACTGTGTTCCAGGGGGCGCCGTAGAGCCCCTGTGCCACGCCCGGGTCTCAGCCTCTGCAGCCTCCTAATGGCCACAGATTCTAAGGTGTGTGCAAATTTTCAAGAGTTTTTGAGCATGTTAAGGGCCCCAAAAGCCCCCACAACTTTGACGAAAAATAAGAATACTAAACCCTAAATAGCTCACTTCCTGTTGGGCGGAGCCTATGACATGCAGTACGAAAGTTGTTTGGCTTGATGAGATCTATATGTGTACCGAGTTTCATACGTCTACGTGCAAGTATGTATGATATATGGCCCTCCATATTCCAGGGGGCGCTGTAGAGCCCCTGTGCCACGCCCGTGTATCAATCTCTGCCCGGCCCTAATGGCCGCAGGTTCCAATGTGTGTGCCAATTTTCAAGAGTTTTCGAGTATGTTAAGGGCCCCAAAAGCCCCCGAGACGTTGGAAAAAAATAATAATAATAATAATAATAATAAAAAAATATAGCTGCAAGCAGCGATGGCGGGCTCAAGCCATCAGTGCAAACGCCGCCCCGGTGGCATCAGGAAAACTGTGCCCAGCGGGCACATGCATTTACAGTAACTCTATGGCAGTCTGGTTTTAAGGATTCGGCAATTAAAGGGTTAATCCAAACCATCAAGACTATGAAAGACACACACAGAGAACAATAAATAATACTTTAGTAACACTTTTTTATAAGGTTTCAGTTATTAAGATTAACTAACATGAACAATAATTATATTGCATGTCAATGTCAGTTAATAGTCAAAACTTTAAAAAAAATATATATCTGTTAACATTAGTTAATGCACTGTGAACTAAAATCAACAAACATTAATAAATTCTGTGAAAATATATTTTTCATGTTCATTTACTAATGTTTACAAATTAGACCTTATTATAAAGTGTTACTAAAACCTTTATTGATTTACACTGTGTGCACAATTATTAGGCATGTTGATATTCTGATTTTTTTTTCCAAGCACATTTTACCAATTCCCAATGACATCAATCTTAATAACTACCATTAATTTTGTATTTAATCATTTATGAGCGATATATAATTGTCCATGAAGGCTGGAAGAGAAAAACTCCTTATATTCAGGTGTGCAGAATTATTAGGCTTTTTTTACAGATGAAATGAGCCAAAAAAGAGTTTTAACTCGGACTGAAAAGTCAAAAATTATTAAATCCCCATGAGAATTATTCAAAACTATTGCAATATAGAAATTGCAAAATTTCGACATGATCATTGGACAAAAAAATGCTGACTGGGACAGTGGAGTTTGAAAAAAAAAAAAAAAAGGTGGAGAAAAGACACAAGTTAACTGCAAAAGAATTAAGAATTAAGACTTTTCAGAATAGAAGATGGAATAAAAATGCGCTCCCCAAACTTACTGCCAGATTCTGGAACAGGGGTCAGGAACCTTTTTTGACCAAAAAGCAAAATTTTTATTTTTGGTTAAGAGCCATTTTTCCAAAAGGGCATATATATATGTGCTTGGAAAATATCATCTGAATATCAAGTGCCTAATAATGATGCACGCCGTGCAAAGAATTTTTAATGATTTTATTGATCTATAAGCATTTGCAAAATATTTTTGCCGGCATTACAGCTTGGTCTTCATCTGTGAGCTTATCTGTTTTACTGTAACATCATGAGTTGTGTAAATTCAGATAAATTTCATGTCACAGGATGTCATAGGTCAGTATTTAAATGAGTTTGAAATTATTATTATTATTATTATTATTATAAACCTATGCAATTATATATATATATATATATATATATATATATATAATTGCATAGGTTTATAATAATAATAATAATAATAATAATAATAATTTCAAACTCATTTAAATACTGACCTATGACAGTATTGAAATGTGTGTATATATATATATATATATATATATATTTTTTTTTTTTTTTTTTTTTTTTTTTTTGAAACACACACACACACACACACACACACACATAGCCTATATTAGGGGTGTATTGATTCATCGATATGGATCGATGCATCAATAGCACCTAAAAAAAACCCCACCTAAATAACCTTTGTAACATCAAAAACGATTAATCTATATTTAGTTTTAAACAGTGATGTCTATGCAGTTATTTACGTTTGATATATTAGGGATGTATTGATTCATCGATATGGATCGATTCATCGATAGAACACGTACAATATAGATATCTGTTATATAAATAGGCAGCTTATTTGGCACTGTCTACATTTTCACATAATGTCCGTCAACGGCTGCATTCTCGTTCAAACTCACCGATTAGGACTCGGTATAAGGCACAAGGTGAGCATATAAGACGCTCGGGATTGTTCGCGGAACAGTCGAGCGCTGTGTGTTTCACCGCACACATCTGAAGCGCGTGCATGCACACAGACAGCCGCACGCGCGAATACTAAACTGAGCTATCTTCCGCTTTTTTTGTGCATGGATCAATAAATACATAATTACATCTAAATGCGCGTTTTGGGGAATATCCTAGTAAACACAGTCGGTTAGGCATATGTCTTAACGTTAACAGTTCAGAAATAAAAGGCATGTGTATATTAAACCCGTGATTGGTTCTTAAAGTGAAAGCATAATAATAAATCTAATGCTGTCAAAGAAAAATACAAGTGTTCATTGCTTCTGACTAAATAACCTTTGTAACATCAAAAACGATTAACACATACACTCAGCGCACACACATTCTTCACAGGGCAATGGCAGAGTCATCAGAGTGACTCAGCCCCCTCCTTTTTCTCACACAGAGAGACTGGCCTCAGAGTGAGATCAGATGACTGACAGTTTTTTAATTTTCTGTTATCCATAGAGCATTGAAAAGTCGTGAAACTATGCATATTTGCTCAGAATGACTTATCCTCTATATATAAAAATTTTGAAGTGTTTGGAAGCTGCACTTTAAGAAATATAAGACAATTTATGTTTACTTTTTTACTGTTATTTCAATAAATCACTACGGCAAAACCGTTCAAGCTATCCAAAATCCATTCGCAATTTAAGTTCCTCAATGTTTTGGCATCATGTAGACAAAGTTTGGTGTGTATACTGTAATTCTCCTCTGAGCAGTATGCATTAATTCACAGCTATATTTTTCCAAAAATCCATATTCAAATCAATATAACTGACTTCCTGTTCATCGTAGCTGATGACTGTGAATTAGAAAGTTGTCCGTCTTGATAAGAACAATTCATGTACTGAGTTTGGTGTCTGTAGCTAAAACTAACCCCCTCACTTTTGACAAAAGGTGGCGCTATAGAGTGGCTCCTCCACGCCCTTTCATGAGCTTTTGCCATTGTCTAGCTATCATTAATACTGATATGTGTTCTGAGTTTTATGTAATTCTGAGCATGTTATCTGCCTCAAAATCACCAGAACAGAATATTCAAGTTTGACACGTTGCCATGGCAACACTATATTAGATATCAATATCCCCACAAGAGATTTACATCGGCCGTGTTTTGTCATTATTCTGATGAAGTTTGAAGCAAATCGAGTAAAAATAAGATGCTGAATTCAAAGCATTTTGAAAATGACACACTTCCTGCTGCCAGTTGGTGGCGCTGTAACTTTGACTCCTAATAGTCACATCTATGCGATCGGCATCATACATCGAACAATCCGATGAAGTTTGATCAAACTCAGGTAGTGTATGTTGATGTTATTAGACATTTCCTGTTTCTCGTTTCTCGCCATAATTTCAACGCCTCGCCACGGACAAACCGTTCGAGATATCAAAAATATCTTCGCAATTTAGCATCCCCAATGTCTTGAGATCATGTTCACCGAGTTTTGTGGCAAACGGGTGGAGTTCCTCAGAGGAGTATATCAAATTCCAGAGCATGTGTTTTTCACAAAACCCTAAATAGCCAACTTCCTGTTGGGCGGAGCTTATGACATGCAGTGCGAAAGTTGTTTGGTTTGATGAGATCTACATGTGTACCGAGTTTCATATGTATACGTGCAAGTATGCATGATATATGGCCCTCCATATTCCAGGGGGCGCTGTAGAGCCCCTGTGCCACGCCCGTGTATCAGTCTCTGCCCGGCCCTAATGGCCGCAGATTCCAAGGTGTGTGCCAATTTTCAAGAGTTTTTGAGCATGTTAAGGGCCCCAAAAGCCCCCGAAACCTTGGAAAAAAATTAGAAGAATAAAGAAAAAAAAAAAAAAAAAAAAAATAATCCTAAGGAAAACAATAGGGCTCTTCGCCCTCCAGGCTTGAGCCCTAATAATCCTAAGGAAAACAATAGGGCTCTCGCCCTCCAGGCTTGAGCCCTAAAAATAATCCTAAGGAAAACAATAGGGTTCTCGCCCTCCAGGCTTGAGCCCTAATAAACAAAGCAGATACAAGAGGGTCCTCACACCATCGGTGCTCAGGCCCTAATAATCCTAAGGAAAACAATAGGGCTCTCGCCCTCCAGGCTTGAGCCCTAAAAATATGAGTGTAAAGAATAAATACAGGAGACTACTTGTTAATGTTATAAAAGAGCCAGCAGCAGAAAAATTGTGGAAGAAAGTATTTGAAGATTTGAATGTGAAAAAAAATATGCTCGTATAAAAAATACAACAGCATAGAGTGTGAGAATAATGACTTTCTGATAAGACATAATAGAATTTGCACAAATGTGGTGTTAAATGAAATAAATAATGAGGTAAATGTGATGTGTGCCGTGTGTGATAATGGCCATAAGAGTTTTTTATATTATTTTTTGAGATGTGAGGCTTTGGTTGATTTTATTTATTTATTTTTTAAGTCTGTTAATAGAAAACTGGGGTGTGGAAACTGAGTCAGAGGAGGAATGGGGGAAAATATTTCTGTTTTAAATTTTCGGGAAAAGAAATCGAGCTGACATTTGCCTAATTAATTTTGTTTTGAGTCATGCCAGACTAGCAGTAGTTCTAAGAAGGAACTATGCACATTTCAAAGGGAGGAAGATAAAAGTAAAAGATATGTCTAAGTTAATATGAAGAGATGTAGAGTTGATTTGCAAGTATGGAGAAAAAAAGAGGCAAAAGAGTTTTTTGTGAATAAGAATTAGTTCATATATCAAGAGGTGGGGGAAGAAATATGTTTCAATTAGTAAAAAGTAATAATTTGGTTGAGATTGACTTGTATAAATTGAGTAAATATAAACATTAGTGTGTATTTTATTTATGCATTTTTATTTTCTATTTTTGTATGATTATTCAAAATGAAGTAGATAAATTGAAAAATGATTCATAAAAATGTAAAGACATTTATGTAAATCGGATTAAATAATGTAATTAAAATCTGTGAATTGAAAGTGAAATAAAAAGATTTTGTTTTAAAAAAAGAGCGTGCCCAATCCCGTCTGATCTCGGAAACTAAGCAGGGTCGGGCCTGGTTAGTACTTGGATGGGAGACCGCCTGGGAATACTAGGTGCTGTAAGCTTTAGGGTTTTCTTCACTACTGATCTAGTACACTGGACATTAGGGTGGCCTGTCTTTAAATAGCCCACTCTTTGCGGGAGGCTCACCCAAACATTTTGTGTTCATTACTTTGTTTTTGTTTCTAGTTTTTTGTTGTTTTTGTTTTATGTGTGTCCTCCCAACAGTTTTGCCATTTGAGAGAGATCTTTTTTTTTTTTTTTTTTTAAATGGACGGATTATTGGCAACTGACATGGATTTGACACGAGGACCATTGAGGCAAACAGAAACTGGACTGGGTAATAGACAAAGAGAAAAGGATTACAATGAAAAACTTGATAAGAGGATTTACACAAAAGAAGCGATGGTGTAAAAGGTACAAGACGGGCGAACGGAGGACATTATCAAAGCATTAATGGAAAAGATTGAAGTGACGAGCATTTTAGTTGTGAGGCCAAGACTGATGGAGCAGGAGGAGGACACTGAGAAATTGACTGATGGATTAATCATAAAAGGGAAAACTGTGAAATTAAAAAGTTGCACAACAGAGATTTTGTTGTTTCTTTTATGCATTTGCCCGCATACTTGGATGACGACAAGCTTTTAAATAAACTAGAGGGATGGGGGTAACCCCCATTTGTCAAATAAGGTGCAAATTCTATCCACATACCCGCATAGAAGATGGAACAATGATCCTTAGAGTGCGGTTTTCGAGGGAAGTGGCTTCCCTACCCTATAGCATGAGGATGGAAACGGAGGAAGGTCCTCAATACTTTAGGGTGATACAAAGCCAACAGGTGAGAACTTGTAGGCTGTTTATGAACCCTGATCATATAATGAAGGACTGTCCAGACTTCAAGTGTTACAAATGCGAGGAAAGAGGCCATTTTGTGAGAGACTGTAATGCGGTGAGGTGCCCAGATTGTAGGATGGTGTTGGACAAATGTGAATGCTGGATGGACAATGAGCAACAGAAGGAGGAACAGGTGAGCGGGTGGATGCATGATGGAGACAGTGAAGAGGACCTACACGAGAACACGGAAGGACCTCAAAGAGAGGATATCGCAAGCACAGACACTGAAGATGAAAGTGAAAGGACTGGATTAATGTAGGGCAGTGGGGAAACGGGGTCACTGATGGAAATAACTGAGCCTTTACAAACTGAATTGGAAAAGACAGAGGAGCAGGAGCAGGTCAGCGAGGAAGGAAGAATGGACAAAGACAGTGAATGCATCGATGATGGCGGCACTAGGGGAATAAATAAAAGAAGAAGAAAAACTAAGGTAACACCAAATTTAGAGAAAGCCAAAAGAAAAGTTTTAAAACAAGGATGTGAGGAGAAACAGGACAGTGGGGAGACTGTAAAGGAAGGAGAGGGCATGGACTGACAATGTGGGGATTTTATGGCTTTTATTTTATGGTGCTGAAAATTGTGACTTTTAATGCTAGAGGATTAATGAATGGTTTTAAATTTGAAAAGGTGAAGGAATTGTGTAGAAATGAAGATGTGATTTTATTGCAAGAGACAAACTGGAAAGAGAAATGTTGTGGAGAATTTTAGAAAAAGATTGGAAGGGGAATTACTTGTTAATGAAGAGGAAAAAAATTGACTTTAATGTTTTAACTGATGTAATTTAAAAATGGGGGAAGGTGGTGATCGCAGGGGATTTTAACACTGTTTTTAGTAAAATGGATATGGCAAACGGGATGGTTTTTAAATCGGATGGGGGTAGAAAAGAACTAAGGTCATTGATGGAAGAGAAAAATATGACTGATGTGTGGCAGGAAAGAAATGGAAAAAAAGAGGGAATTTAAGACAGTTGGTGGGGAATTTTATGTGCCAAACAGAATAGACATTTTTTTTTTAAGTACCAGAAATCTTGAATGATTTGTTATTTTACAAAGAAACAACCTTAAGCGAGCACAAAATGGTTTTAATTACGGTGGATTTTAAAAGAGAAACGAAGGGACCTGGGGTGTGGATTTTAACACAAGGCACCATAGAGCAGAGCTCAGACACTTGTTGACCGCCGACTCTGAAGCAGACCAAGTGCCAGGCAGGTAGAACCAGGGCAGGACACACGGGAACAGGTCAGGAACTCTAACACAAGACTAGATGGGACAAAGCTCCACAGAAACACAAATTAAACCCAAGACCAGGGAAAATATAAACCAATAAAGAGTAAGGTAACAAAATAAGAAATTATTACCAATTTAAAGAATATCAAACAAAACCAGAATTTTCTAGAATCGGGACTAGAAAAACTAAATAAATATTACAAGTAAAAACAAAAAAGCAAGAACAACAAGGAGCAAGATAAGAACATGTAACTACAAGGACTAGACAAAACAAGGGCACAAGACCAACCAGGCAGGGAGGGAGACACCGATACATATTCAGACAGAGAGAATGAGAATGACCACAAACCAGCAAACACAAAAGGGTAAGGAGCACTATAAATAGGGAGGAAAACACACGAGGAACAGGTGAGCACAATTAGACTAACAAGGCTAACAAGAGGGTGAGGTAGAAAGGAAACAAGGAGGACGGGCTAAGGGAGCACATGGCCGAGAAAACAATAAACAAGGCCATGTGCTGACACAAGACATAAACAAGAAACAAAAGAAAAGACAAAACAGAGTGACAGTGCAAAACCCTGACACTTTCACCTAGATATCACACTATAGAGACTGTGTTTGTTCCCCGAACTAGAAAATACAAAAAACATCCAACCAATTTAAGAGTTACTATTTAATTGAGGTTCAACAAATAAAAAACAGATGCAATACGGATAAACAGATGATAAAGCTTGGCTTATTGAATATCAGGTCCCTTTCTACGAAAGCACTTTTTGTAAATGATATGATCACTGATCATAACCTAGATGTGCTCTGTTTGACCGAAACCTGGCTAAAACCTGATTATTACATTATTTTAAATGAGTCTACCCCCCAAGAATATTGTTATAAACATGAGCCTTGTCCAAAAGGTAAAGGGGGAGGTGTTGCTTCAATTTATAACAATGATTTCAGTATTTCTCAGGGGGCAGGCTTCAAGTATAACTCGTTTGAAGTAATGGTGCTTCATATAACATTATTCAGAGTAACAAATGTTAATGATAAATCCCCTGTCATGTTTGTACTGGCTACTGTATAGAGGCCACCATACAGACTTTATTAAAGAGTTTGCTGATTTTACATCCGAGTTAGTGCTGGCTGCAGATAAAGTTTTAATTGTTGGTGATTTTAATATCCATGTTGATAATGAAAAAGATGCATTGGGATCAGCATTTATAGACATTCTGAACTCTATTGGGGTTAGACAACATGTCTCAGGACCTACTCATTATCGAAATCATACTCTAGAATGCTGATGGTGTTGAAATTATACAGCCAAGCGATGATATCTCAGATCATTATTTAATTTTGTGCAAACTTCACATAGCTAAAACTGTAAATTCTACATCTTGTTACAAGTATGGTAGAACCATCATTTCTACCACAAAAGACTGCTTTATAAGTTATCTTCCTGATGTATCCCAATTCCTTAGGATATTTAAAACCTCAGAACAACTTGATGATGTAACAGAAACTATGGACTCTCTCTTTTCTAGCATTTTAAATACAGTTGCTCCTTCACGCTTAAGGAAGGTTAAGGAAAACAGTCTGACACCGTGGTGTTATGAGCACACTCGCACCCTAAAGAGAGCAGCCCGGAAAATGGAGCGCAGCTGGAGATAAACAAAACTAGAGGTATTTTGTATTGCTTGGAGGGAAAGTAACCTATCCTACAGAAAAGCATAAAAAACTGCTAGATCTGATTACTTTTTGTCTCTTTTAGAAGAAAACAAACATAACCCCATTTATTTATTCAATACAGTGGCTAAATTAACGAAAAATAAAGCATCAACAAGTGTTGACATTTCCCAACATAACAGCAGTAATGACTTTATGAACTACTTTACTTCTAAGATCGATACTATTAGAGATAAAATTGTAACCATGCAGCCGTCAACTATCGCATCAGACAGTGCACTATAGATCCCGTGAGGAACAGTTCCACTCATGCTCTACTATAGGAGAGGAAGAATTGTATAAACTTGTTAAATCATCTAAACCAACAACATATATGTTAGACACGATTCCATCTAAGCTCCTAAAAGAGGTGCTTCCAGAAGTCATAGATCCTCTTCTGACTATTATTAATTCATCATTGTCATTAGGATATGTCCCCAAAACCTTCAAACTGGCTGTTATTAAGCCTCTCATCAAAAAAACACAACTTGACCCCAAAGAACTAGTTAATTATAGACTGATCTCAAAATCTCCCTTTTCTGTCCAAGATACTAGAAAAGGTAGTATCCTCACAATTATATTCCTTCTTAGAGAAAAATGGTATCTGTAAGGATTTCCTGTCAGGATTTAGACTGTATCATAGTACTGAGACTGCTCTCCTTAAAGTTACAAATGACCTGCTCTTATCATCTGATCGTGGTTGTATCTCTCTGTTAGTGCTATTGGATCTTAGTGCTGCGTTCGACACTATTGAGCACAACATTCTTTTGCATAGACTAGAAAACTCTGTTGGCATCAATGGAAGTACATTAGCATGGTTTAAATCATACTTATATGACCACCATCAATTCGTAGCAGTAAAAAAAGAGGTATCATATCGATCACAAGTGCAGTATAGAGTACCTCAAGGCTCAGTACTAGGGCCGTTACTCTTCATGCTTTACATGTTACCCTTGGGAGATATCATCAGGAAACACAGTGTTAGCTCTCACTGTAATGCTGATGATACTCAGCTCTATATTTCTTCACGGCCCGGCGAAACATACCAATTTGAAAAATGGAATGCATAGTCGATATAAAAAACTGGATGACGAGTAATTTCTTACTGCTAAATTCTGAAAAAACAGAGGTGTTAATTATAGGACCTAAAAACTCTGCATGTAATAACCTAGAACGCTGTCTAAGACTTGATGGCTGCTCTGTCAATTCTTCATCATCAGTTAGGAACCTAGGTGTGCTTTTTGATAACAATCTTTCCTTAGAAAGCCACGTTTCTAGCATTTGTAAAACTGCATTTTTCCATCTCAAAAATATATCTAAATTACGGCCTATGCTCTCAATGTCAAATGCAGAAATGTTAATCCATGCGTTTATGAGCTCAAGGTTAGATTATTGTAATGCTTTATTGGGTGGTTGTTCTGCATGCTTAAACTCCAGCTAGACCAAAATGCAGCAGCTAGAGTTCTTACTAGAACCAGGAAGTATGACCATATTAGCCCAGTTCTGTTAACACTGCACTGGCTCCCTATCAAAAACATCATATAGATTTTAAAATCTTGCTTATTACTTATAAAGCCCTGAATGGTTTAGCACCTCAGTATTTGAATGAGCTCTTGTTACATTATAGTCCTCCACGTCCGCTGCCATCTCAAAACTCTGGCAATTTAAAGCATGTCCCTTGTGTGACAGTGTCACAACTTGATTTGGTCTTTTATTTCCTCCCATCTCTCCGCTATTCTATCCTCTAATCCACCATCTCTTTTATACTCATCTATCTTCTCTTTTTCCCTATTTAATAGATCCTTCATCTGTATCTCATATTCTTCATCTTAATAGTGGGCTATTTAAAGACAGGCCACCCTAATGTCCAGTGTATTAGATCAGTAGTGAAGAAAACCCTACAGCTTACAGCACCTGGTATTCCCAGGCTGTATCCCATCCAAGTACTAACCAGGCCTGACCCTGCTTAGGCTCCGAGATCAGACGAGATTGGGCACGCTCAGGGTGGTATGGCCGTAAGAGAGGGCTGCTGCAAAGAGTGGGCTTTTTAAAGACAGACCACCCTAATGTCCAGTATATTAGATCATTAGTGAAGAAAACCCTAAAGCTTACATGACCTGGTATTCCCAGGCGGTCTCCCATCCAAGTACTAACCAGGCCTGACCCTGCTTAGGCTCCGAGATCAGACGAGATTGGGCATGCTTAGGGTGGTATGGCCAAAGCAAGGGCTGCTGCAAAGAGTGGGCTGTTTAAAGACAGGCCACCCTAATGTCCAATGTATTAGATCAATAGTGAAGAAAACCCTAAAGCTTACAGCACCTGGTATTCCCAGGCGGTCTCCCATCCAAGTACTAACCAGGCCCGACCCTGCTTAGCTTCCGAGATCAGGCACATTTTTTATTTTTTTATTATTATTATTATCAAAAGTATAAAATTGAAACAATTCACATTCAAAATAGAGTATTATAGCCATCAAAGCATTACATAAACACAAAACCCATCAATCCAGTCACCAATAGATTTACATACATATCTACATTCCTTCATTTTATTTATCATGACATTTTTTTCCCCTTCCCATTTAAACCTCCTTCGTCATCCACACATAAAAGTCCACATCCGTTAATGAAAACTTTTTCAAAAACATCTTTGCTCAGATATTTCCACATTAAAAAAAAATCTTTCTCATCACAGTTTTTATCATCACATTAATGTCCACTTTTTTCCCTTCAAAATATGCCAAATTCCTTCTTGCCCAAATTGCATATCTTGCATGACTTAGAATGTAATTACACAAATTAACCTTCAGGTCTTTACAATTATTACATTCACCAAATAAAAACAATTTTCTCCATTCATCTCCTTTTACCTCTTTTCCCCAGTCATCCTTTATCATTTTTTTTTTTCAGTTTTTCATGAAAGACACTGTTGTGGAAATTCTAATTCAATAACAATTTGTAGAGACAGAATGAAACACCAAACAGAGTTTTGTCTTTGTATTGCTTTAATTCTCTGCAGAGAATGATCTGGTTTATACACAGCTTGAGTCTGTGTGCAAAGAGATAACACACAGACTCACAGCACACGTTTTATAGTATGTAAAAAGATACATTGAAGGACAGATTAGGACCTTTGAGCCAATCATGTTGCTCAGTGCACATCACCCCATAACACATGCACATCTCATGCACATTACATGGTAAATGTCTGGTTACACTCAAAACTGCCAGTCCCTGGTACAGTTTCCCCTTAAATGTTGTATTTCAACCTGAAGCAGTTATGTGCACAAGTTACATAAAATAACTCAATGTCCCTATGGACTATATACTACCTTGATCATTGTATGTTTAAGAAGATACTTAAATGAGATTAATGCAATCAATGCAAGATTAACAATATTAAAAATTTCCATAACACTCCTCCCTTTTGATCATTATTGATCACTTATATTGATTAAATGTAGATAAATTTGTGAACACTTTACCCTTATAGTTTACATCAATCATGTAAATTCAAGATTTAAAACACCATTACTATCATAAGGCGAAAAAAAAGCATTTGCATTGTTTTTTTATGGAATATAGTCATTCCTAACATATAAGCAAGCTATAAAGAAAACAAACAACTCTTATATTTGATTATAGCTGTCAACCTGTGAATTGCATTAGTCATGTTCTTAATACCCACATCTATCACGTGGCCATCAGCATCGTTATCAGGAATATACATACACATGCAGTTCCCAAAAGTACACACACCCCCCCACCCAGGAGATGTGGTGAGTTGATCCAGGACAAGTCGGTCTTGCTGTGCAGTGAGCCTCAGCCCTCGAAGTTCCTTCTTGACGCCTTCCCTTACCACCTTAGTAGCGTTCAGTTCATATCTCCTGATTTGGACTTCAATTTGAAGAAGGCTGACCCCAAGCACCAGAACTACAGCATGGAAGAACTTCTCCGCTCCGTTCCACAGCCTGTGTTCCCTCTTGTCGAGTTGGTCTTGTAGTTTCGCTGCAGTGGTCGGATGGTAGGTTTTCTAACAGCTTAAGTCCCTCGCTGTCATCCGTTGGCCCAAACTGACCCCAGATTACTCCCACACAGTGATGTTGCTGCGTGTTCAGCTCCCATTCACCACTGTATGTTTGTTCACCTAAGTCAGCCAGACGTCCCCCTTGGCATGGGGCAGCTGATCAATCACTTTACTGAGCTGTAGCCCTCTGGTGGCACTGGAACCTTCCTGCAGTGACTTGCATGTACCCACGTAGCTCTCTCTGCCACTTTCACCACTGTGTGTTATTAGCAAGACCTGATATCATGCAAGACTCCTTCCGCTGGCTTGGGCAGAGCGTCCTTGACCTGCTGAGATATCTGAGAGAGAACAAGAGACAACTATCGACAGTAGTTTAACATGTCATCTTCACACAAAGCTGTAGAAGGTAATAGTCATGGTTCTGGTCCTACTCCAATGGAAGCTGGCCTGCCAAACCAAATTTCAAATGGACTGAGGTTAGACTTTGTTCTTTTTATCATTCTCATATACATTAACACAATGGGGAGTGCTTCTACCCAAGACAGTCCTGTCTGCTCACAACACTTCATTAATTTGTTCTTTAATGTCCCACCTGAGTGATGGCTTCATTTGCAAAAGGTGTGCCATTGTCACTCGTATATTATATGATCAAATCACTGATTTTGAAGTGGGTGTGCCACTTGAGGCATCATTTGCCCTCTGTCCACTTTGCTTGTGGCACAGATCATACATGATTGACAATACCTTTCCGCAAAGAAAGTGAATCCCCTTTTGAACCAATATTGATTTAGCAAATCAAACATTCCCCCTTAACTCATGTGATCTAGGCCATGTATAAGTTTTGCATAGTGTGGGAAAAAGTGTTTTGGTAGACATGGTCTGCCTTCAGTACTCAGCCAAAGGTTGTTTATCAGTTTGCACTTGGCCTTCACCCATTGTTTCTTCTCCTCTGCTGTGGCAAAAGCTTGCATGCTGTAAGAGAATCAGAAGTGAGTGTGAATAAGTCATTGTTAAGTGTTACACAGGTAAAAGAAGGCTCTGTTCTCATAGCTGCGTCCTTTGCTGCAGTATCAGCATGATTGTTACCTAAAAACACAAAATCATCACAGTTTTTGGAATGTGTGACGCATTTGCAGATAGCAATTGACTTTGGTAACAAAATTGCTTCAAACAATGCTGCTATTTTATCATGGTTTAGAACAGTCTTACCATCAGACTTTAGAAATTTCCTGTGTTTCCACAATGCCACAAAATCATGACAAACCCCAAAATAGTAACGAGAATCTGTGTAATGTTAACTGTTTGCCCTTTAGCAATTTTGCAAGCCTCCGTCAATGCTACTAATTCAGCCGCTTGCGCAGAGCAATGCGCGGGGAGCGCTCCAGATGTTATTGTTGCATATGCAGTTGTTACAGCTTAATTTGTTCTGTTTTTGCCAATATTTGGGTCTCTAGATGCTTAACCATCAATGATTAGAATTAAGTCAGCAGTTTTTTCTAAGGGGGTTTCTTTTAAATCTGATCTTGGTGTACAGACCTGTTCAAATGTGGCAACACAGTTGTGTTGTTTCCCCATCCTGCTTCGTAGGGAGCAGTGTAG
Source organism: allo-octoploid hybrid of Carassius auratus x Cyprinus carpio (assembly GCA_024542945.1). NCBI lineage: Eukaryota > Metazoa > Chordata > Actinopteri > Cypriniformes > allo-octoploid hybrid of Carassius auratus x Cyprinus carpio. The sequence continues at coordinate 20,629 of JANHFF010000661.1, forward strand.
CAGGATTTAACACTGTGCATCTTTTAATCGTGATGTTTGGCATTCCAAATAGAATTGCATTGTACCTGAGCCATCTGTCGGTTGACAAATGGGATGTTTTCTGTTCCAACAGGATCACAGAGACCGTGCGTGGCACGAGCAAAGTCACATCAGAGTACCCCACAATTTCCATTGAAGATAAAATAGCTTTTTCTGCAGATGCAACAGCTCTCAGGCATTTTGGCATGCCTGCCGCTACCGGATCGAGCTTACTCGAAAAATAGGCCACAGGTCTCCCCCATGATCCTGTAACAGAACAGAAGTCATGAACCCATTCTCTCATCAACAGTTTGTACAAAATTTCTCTCTGGGTCTGGGAGTCCCAGTGTTAGTGATGTTTTTATCAGTAATATATTCTTAAATGCTTTCTCTGCTTCTGGGATCCAGGTCAGTTTGTCATGGGGTTGCAAGCCCTTCCCGTGAGCCAAAGCACTCAGGGGCGATTCTTCATTAACATAATTTGGAATGAACGTTCGACAAAACGAACACATGCCCAAAAAGACATTAGTTGCTTTTTCATAATAAGCTTTAGAATCTTTTGAATTGTCTCTTTTAGTTTCTCAGATTAAATTTGCCATTTTTAGTGATGAGATGACCTAAAAATATCACCTCCCTTTTTACAAACTGCAGTTTTGACAAACTTGCTTTGCAACCCTCAGTAGCCAAATGTTTTATAAGTTTTACAGTGTCTTGTTCGCATGTTTCTTAATCTTTATAACAGGGAAAATAGGTGTATGCACAGGAGAATTTTCACAGTGCACAATTACCCCAGCGGCTCTTAATGATTCAAAAACTGGTGTTATACCTTCAATAGCCTCTCTTTTTAGAGGATATTGAGGTTTACAGGGTCTGTAATCAGACTTTGGAGTGACTTGAACTGATTCACAATTTTTAATCAGCCCAACATCAAATTTAGATAAAGCCCAGAGTGTCTTAGGGACTTCTCTCAGTGCTGGGTGAGACTCTGCTTCTTACGCTGAGAGAAAGCAGTGACCGGTCTCTGTGTCATCATTCACACAGACTGTGCGTACAGCTTTAATAGCAGGCCCGTGCAAACACATTCGGTATGCAGACAGTGTTGGATTGTATTCGACATTGTCTTCTGCTGTCTCCACCCAATTCACATGAAAAATACAAATTTTTACAAATAAACCAATGTCTTCCCAATGTTCGTTATTCTTTCTGGATAACGCAACATGTGGAAGAGAATCAACAACATCAAAAACATTTGCTGTTCATTTCTCAAATCAACAGCAACAGCGCATCTGTTTTCTGTCCAGATTAACCATTTCAGGTCTATCATGTTTATACATGAAAACCATTTCTACGCAAACATTTAATCTCTTCCAAACAATGTATGTGCTGAGCAATGTAAATCAGAGAATGGCATAATTCAGAATTAGGTGAAACTGTCTTTTGCAGCATTGACAAGCTTTTCACATAATTCATCATCTTTCAGTTTCCACTGGTAAATATACAACTGCGATTGTTGGATTGTGGCTAAAGTTTGAATTTGGCACTGGGCCACTTCCCAGTGAAATCTCTTTCTAACAAATTTTGAAGGCAGTTTTCTGACAGTAGAAAACGATGCTTAAAGTTCATGCCATTTTCATCCTCACATCTCAATGGTACAGTGAAATTTTCTCTGACAGTTTAACCAGATAGACCAAACTAAAATTCCACTTAATTTTGGAATTGGATCTATTTCATCCATTCTAATTACTGAGTTGCCAGCCCTTTCAACTCCATTAACCCATCATTTAATCTGTGGCATTTGTTTATAAGCTAATTTATTTGGATGACTATATGTATGTGCCTATGTTCTTGTCGAGAGAAGATTTGTAATTTTCTAATCTTCCAATGTGATCATGTATCAGAGCAAGCATTTTTCTTCATTGCTAAGAGCGGAAATATCAGCAAGCATACTTTCTTCGTTGCAGTGAGCTTTAGAGAAAATGTGTGTGTGTTTCAGACTTATCTGTTTGTGCTGCGTGGCCTTGGTGGACTTTGCTCCCGACTCCCCCCTCCTTCTCCAGCTTCTGCTGTGAAAGTCTCTGTTGTCAGTTTGCCTCAGCTTTCTCTGGTCCAGCCGCCGTTTGGTTGATCAAATGTGGACAGTGAAATTTTCCAATGTCCCCTCTCCCAGCAGTAAAAGCAAAGATCTGGATCAGTCTGAGACTGTCGTCGTCCTCTGCCTCGTCCGCTTGATTTTGGTGGTGTTCACTCTGACTGAAAAGTCTTGATCCGTTGACACAGTGTTTCCACTGCTTGACGATATGCCTTGTCGTCGGCGTGATTCCAGTCTGCATTCTTCGTTTGAGCATTGCCTGTAGGGAAATGTGGTCTTATCTTGTGCCAGTCTGTTGAGCAAAAGCAAATGTTTCAGTTCTTGCATGGTGGGGCTGAATTCTTGACAAAACATGTCCAAATCCTTTGCAAACTTTTCTCCAGAGTCTTTGGGGTGAGGCAAGTGTGTCATAGCCTCTTTCAAGTCCTTCTAGTTCCGTGGTCGAGAGACCATCACAGTTCCGTTCGGCCCAGCCACTTGAATCATGGGGAAAGCTCTGACGTGCTCTCCTTTTTCCTCCAGTTCATCCTCATTCAGGCTGTCCAGCTGCAGTGTCACTCTCTCATGAGCTTTAGATATGGTGCTGACTCCAGTCACGGACTATTCCACTGCTCTTACGCCGTCGCTGGTGGCAGACGTTCTGGATGATTATGATGCTGTCGAAGTTGTTGCTGGTCAATTGCGAAGATCTGTGCTTGTCTTTCGTTGGGCGTCAAGGACTGCGGTGCAGATGCAGTTGCTCTGTAGGATGGAGGCAGCGGTGGTGGTTGAATCTGGTGCTGCTGTGGTATTTGTCGACAGGGGTGAAGCCAGGAGTCCAGATCAAAGTCCACTTTGGCACACCGCAGTTCTCTAAGGGGATAAAGAGAAAAATTCTGAACAGTATGATCTGTTCTTTTGTCAGCATTTTCTACAGAACTATCACTTTTCAGTTCTTTCCTAAATGTCATTCAAATTTATTTCTTAGCGTTCTGCTGCTTCACGCCTGTGCTTTAAAAAGTAAAATACAAATTCCTATGCTTCTGAAACTTGTCTTTTTGTTTGTTTTTCTGCTTTTTATGTTCTCTAATTTGTTTTCACATTTTTCCAAGCTCTCTTTTATTTTGTTAAGGGCTGTTATGCTAAAGGTACCTTTTATTTTTTATTTTTGGAAAACCATAATTCTCAACCCAGGGTATGACTTCCATAATTATTTCCCATATTTCTTTTTCATGTCATTGTAAATTGGACTGTTCAAATTATCAAGATCGATCTTAGATTTGACATTCCCAGACCCCATATCCGCAATCCAAGACTTTACCTGGAACGCGTCCTCTTTTCCTCACACGTAGTCGTCACTACCGTGTGGCTTCGCACTTACTCGCCGAAGTCTTGCCTTGTCACCCCCCTGTCTTGCTTCCTTGCAAGACGGTCCTGCTTACTCGCAGACCTATTTTCGCTTACCTGCGAAACCTGGTTTCACTTACTCGTGAAACGGGGTGGCTTGGACTTGCATCAATGGAGGTTTTAGGCCAATAAAGTCTGGGAATACCAGATCTTAATTTGCCAAATTAAAATCCCAATTTGTAAATTTTCAAGGTTATTGGAATTTCAAAATCAGTCTCACTGTTTGTAGCACGCGTTTTTCTGATCCGTTGAGAAAACCAGCAGTGAAGGTCCACAAGCCCTCAGACGTCAGTCCCCCTTCCCTGAAACCTTTTGGGGTTTAGGGCTAAACCCTTTGTGGGTCTAGGGTGATCAGCCAACTAACGTCCTCAGGTCCCGGACGATCAGCTGTGGAATCCCATCCTCGTCGCCAAGTTTGTTGTGGAAATTCTAATTCAATAACAATTTGTAGAGACAGAATGAAACACCAAACAGAGTTTTGTCTTTGTATTGCTTTAATTCTCTGCAGAGAATGATCTGGTTTACACACAGCTTGAGTCTGTGTGCAAAGAGATAACACACAGACTCACAGCACACGTTTTATAGTATGTAAAAAGATACATTGAAGGACAGATTAGGACCTTTGAGCCAATCATGTTGCTCAGTGCACATCACCCCATAACACATGCACATCTCATGCACATTACATGGTAAATGTCTGGTTACACTCAAAACTGCCAGTCCCTGGTACAGTTTCCCCTTAAATGTTGTATTTCAACCTGAAGCAGTTATGTGCACAAGTTACATAAAATAACTCAATGTCCCTATGGACTATATACTACCTTGATCATTGTATGTTTAAGAAGATACTTAAATGAGATTAATGCAATCAATGCAAGATTAACAATATTAAAAATTTCCATAACACTACCCAGCTCTTTACATTAAAAAAAGACATGCATTAATGTTTCTATATCACTCTTACATACATCACATTCTCTATTCACATTCTTATTAATTTGATGAATTACCACCTTCATGTATATTCTATTATGTCTTAATTTAAAGTCTACGTTTTTACACTCCAGTCCGTTATACTTCACACTTAAGTTCTTCCATATTGACTTTACCTAAAATCCTGAGAACAGTTTTGGCCACACAGCTTCTGATGCAGGCAATTTAATGTCCTTTTTCACAAAAATATTTTATATATCGTTTTGGTCGTTATATCAGTCAGACATTTCTTTTCACCATTTTTTCCACAATAAACATTTCTGGCATTTCCCAGTTTAGCATTCTCTCTCTCTATCATTTCAACCCAAATCCTGGGCAAGCTTGTTTTAATATTTTCACATACAGAATCCACTTTTGATGTTTCAATTTCATCATCCCAATCCACCACGTAGTCATAAATAGCTCTATTTGGCGAAAAATCTCTCACATATTCATATGCCATATCCTTTAATTGTCTTACTCCCGCTTTCATGTACAGTCTATTATAAAAATTTCCCTTTCATCCGTATCTATGGATTAAGAAATATTGGCTGCTTGTGTATTTGATTTATATTTTCACAGTCATATCTCAGGCCAATTAAAAACTCAGCCCATGCACTAATTACTACCTGATAAAATAAGGGTATATTTTCAAACATTGGCCTCTTTAAGGCCCCTTCTTCTCCGCATCCACTACTTTTATCCAAAAAGTATCCCATAAAACCTTTCCATCCATATCGCACTTTGTCATATAAATTACTTCTTCATTGTTTTTACTCTTATTGCTTTTCTTTTGACCTCTAAATCGATCAACTTTAAACCTCCTCCCGTGTAGTCTGCTATTAATGTATTTTTTGATATTTTAACCCCTTTCCCTCCCCATAAAAAATTAAGAACCTCCTTCATCTCATTTACCACCCAAACTGGTAAGTCAACTGCCCCCAAAACATAATTACATTTAGTAAGCAGCAAGGAATTAACAACTATTACTTTACCCATTAATGTTAATTCTCTTAATTTCCAAAAATGTAGTACTTGTTTTTTTTTTATTTAAAATCCCTGTCCATGTAGCATCTGTCACAGACACGCCAGGCTCCAACCCCATCCAATCACAGCGCACTCCCTCACCTGAGTATTGATCACACACACCTGCCCCTTGTCAGCACCTAATCAACCAGCACTTAAAAGACACTCTCACGCACACAGTCACTGTCCGGTTTCGTTCGCACATAAGATTACCTACCTGCTGACCTAAAGGACTGCCATTGTGATACTTACCTGTCTTCCAAGTTCCCCAGTTATCTCCTGTGTCAACAGTGAGTGAGTGTCTCCTATCCGCAATGTCTCTACTTCTCTGATGCTTCCAGGACCTTCACCCAATATCATCACAAGGACAGTATTCAGATTACTCTCTCTCAACCATCACCGCAATAACACTGTTTACCATACCTGCTCTGCTTCTGTCAATAAATACCACCTTACCTGTGATCTTCTGTCTCCGCCCCATCTGTATTGTAACAGAATCTCTTGCTGCTTTTGCATTAACTCCTATATTTACTCCTAAAATCATTGTGTATTCTTTTGTGACTTTAAAATTACTGTCACACCCGCTCATACAGTATCTACCCCTCCTATACTCATTATTTCTGTATTTCATATCTACCCCTACTATACTTTTTTTTTCTCTAGATTCAGAAAGTACTTTGTGCAACTTTCCCCCTCCACCGCATCCTGTGCTCTCTGCTCCTTACTATTGCACCCTCGCACTTTTCCTTTTCATACATCTCCATTTCTGCTTTTATATGAAAGAAATGTTCTTTTGTATACTCAGGGTTGTTTTCTATTTCTCTGCTTCTTTCTCCAACATACTTCCCATGACCTCCATTTCCCTCTTTCTCATAAAATTCCTCTGCTTTGAATACCTTTAATATTTCTTCTTTGTATTTTCCTTTCATTATTTCCCACCACTCACACACTCGAATAATGAATTTTCCATTTCACACCTTATACATCTGTTAATACTTTTCCTGTAAGCATCTTCCTTTTAATAAAGATGAATTCAGACACCACATTCCCCCACCTCTTGCTTCCATATTTACAGCCATCTTTACTGTCATGGCAGCATGATCACTTTCTCCAATAAACTTATATCTCACATTTTTCACATAATGTAATATTTCTTTTTTAACTAAACATAAATCTATTCGACTTTGTTTTAAATTTCCCAGCACCATTTGCCTTCTTGAAAATTCATTTTTAAATGGTTTCTCCTCTCTCCAGGCATCTACCATATCATCACTTTGCATTAATTCATTTAAAAACTTTCTGGACACATCTGATTTGAAATTTGCACTTCTTGACACATCAAGTCTTGTGCACCACACATTAAAATCACCAACCACTATACAGTTACCTGTACATAATGGTTTCATTTGCGCATAAACTCCTTTTCTTTCAATTTCTACATTAGGTGCATATAAATTAACTAATCTACATAGTTCATTGTAGAACATAAAATCTATTCCTAACAGTCTTCCTTTACATTATACATTCGTCCTCTTTTTATCAGAATCGCCACACCACAAGCCCTCTGATTTCCATGATTTACATAAATGTCATGTTCCCAGATTTTTTTTATATTAACCATTATGTCCTCGGACCAGTGTGTCTCTTGTAAAAAAATTACATATATTTTAAGCTTTCCAATCACCTGCTCAAACTTATTAATTTCTCTGAGACCATTACAGTTCAAGCGGGCAATGCTAATTATGTCACACATTGCATATAATACAAATATAAGAAAAAGACAACACATTAAAAAATCTCAAGTTCTTACTTTTTTGCAAATCATTCTTCACCTCCTTTCATTTTCCTTTTCAGCAATTGATACTTCCTTCACTTGTGTCCAATTCCTCTTCCAAATTTATCAGTGGAGTCTCTTGAACCTCCATCACCTCTTCTCTTCTGCTTTCCTTCTTTAAGGTTTCCTCTTCTTGGTGATTTGTTCCTTGTTTTTTTTCCATCATCCCCTTCACTTTTACCACCACTTTTGGTTGTCCCTCCATCTTTCTCTTCGGTCATCTTTTCCCTCAAGATTTTTACTATGACCCTCCTTTAAACTTTCAACACCATCTCTGCTGCTCTCTTTCTCAACAGTCCGTTGTCCTGCTGTTAAATCTCTTTCACTCCATGCGTCCTCTCTCTACTCTTCCTCCACTGTTAAAATCTCCTCCAACTCTTCATACAGATCCATGGAGTTTCCCATACTATCTCCCTCCTCCCTCTCTTCTGAAATTTTGCATACGCAAAATGCAGTTCTCATCCTGCACACGCTGCAGTTTCCCTTATTGCATTCCCGCACATAATGACCCTGCTTGCCACACCTAAAACATTTAAAGTTTGGACAGTTTCTCACTATGTGTCCAGGTTGAATTCACAGATGGCAAACTTTTACCCGTCTGTCATGGATGACTCGAAAGTGCTCAGTTCCTCCCAACGTCTCAAACTTTGTTGAGTATGGCAGCGATTTAACAGTATCCATGAACTTGACTTTCAGGAATCTTGTTCCATCTGCAATGTCAGTCCCTGGCCACATTCTCCTTTTAATAGTTGAAACAGCTGTCTCTCCCCAATCTGTAAGCTTTCCCTTTATCTCCTCATATTGAATATAAGTCGGCAAATTTAGGAATGAAACCACCATCTCATTATTGCTTATTTCCTTTGCCATCAATCGACTATTCTTTATCTTTAGCCCATCCAGTGTTTTGCCTTTTCCTTTCTCTTCATTCATTGTCAGTTCATATTCTCTTGGGTTTTTATATCTACAACCAATTACCACTCCACATTCTTCTCTTACTTTTTTTCAGTAGCTCCATCATCGTAATTCTGTTTTACCCCACAATCTCCACCAACACTGTTAATCTCTTATCATAGTTTCGTCTTCTTGATTCATCTTCATTCTCTCTCATATTCTGTTTGCCTTGTCCTTTGTCCATCTCCATGTTATCAGTCTGTATCATTTAGCAACTCAAAAAAAAAATAAAAAAAATAAAGCTTAACAACTGAAACAACCCTAAAAGTCTAAATATTTCTTCAAACAATCACTCTTCACCTGCTCTCTGCACCAATACTTTCACTTCCTGATTAGCTCAATTGCACCCTCAGGGTGGTATGGCCGTAAGCGAGGGCTGCTGCAAAGAGTGGGCTATTTAAAGATCAGCCACCCTAATGTCCAGCGTATTAGGTCAGTTGTGAAGAAAACCCTAAAGATTAGAGCACCTAGTATTCCCAGGCGGTCTCCCATCCAAGTACTAACCAGGCCCGACCCTACTTAGCTTCCGAGATCAGGGACGCTTTTTTTTTTATCAAAAAATACAAAAATTAATAATTACATAACTCATATTTCAAACATTACACCTTCAAACTTATTACATGTTAGGTCTATTTAGCATATACAACATCAGCTTTGCATTTAAGTCACATTACATCACTCAAACCAAAACCAAAACTATTTACCTAACTTAAACATAACCATGTCTTTTCAAAACTTTACACTTAACCCTTCTTTTGTACATATAAATCCACTTTCTTCTACAAATGCTTTTTCAAATTCATCTTTGCTTAGGTATTTCCACATTATATACACATTCTTTCTAACAATACTCTTGAACATTTTAATCACATTTACTTTCTTTCTCTCAAAGTAGTTTTTGCATGAAACTCCTCAAGTTCCTTGCACTCAAAGAAAATGTGCATCAAAGTTTCTGTCTCTGTCTCACATATATAACATTCTCTACTCACATTTTTGTTCATTTGATGAATTACCACCTTTGTATAAATTCTGTTGTGTCGTAGCTTAAAGTCCAAATTCTCGCAGTCTAGTCCGTTGTATTTTACATTTAAGTTTCTCCATATTGTCTTTACTTTCAAATCTGGAAACAGTCTTGGCCATACCGCCTCTGATGCAGGCACTTTGATCTCCTTTCTGACCATCATTTTGTATATAGTTTTTACATTTATCTCCCACAAAAACTTTTTTCTCCCATTTTCCACAATATACATTTCAGGCATTCTCCAATCTCCCACTTTAACAGTTTCTCTTTCAATCCCTTCTACCCACCTTTCAGGCAGGCTTGTTTTAATGTTTTTACATTCACCATCCACTTTTGCTTTCTCAATTTCATCATCCCACCCCACCACACAATCATATATTGCCCTATTCGGTAAAAATCCCTTTACATATTCATAAGTCAAATCCTTTACTTTCCTTACCTCCGCTCTCATGAACAGCATGTTGTAGAACATTCACATTCATAGTTTACATTTATCACAAATTCAGCCCATGCAGTAAACACTTCTTGGTAAAACAAAGGCAACGTTTCAATCATTAGCTTTTTTAAAACCATGAACACTCCTTCTTCACCATATCCTCCACCTTCACTTAAATATTTTCTCATATATCCCTTCTAACCATATTCTACTTTGCCACTTAAATACTTTTTTTATTGTCTTAACTCTTATTGCCTTCCTTTTTGCATTTAAATCTATCAATTTTAACACTTGCTTGATTTTGTTTAGCACTCCTGACCATGTTGCATCTCTTGCCTCTTTTGTATTCCCTCCTACGTTTACCCATAAAATTTTTATAAAATCTTTCGTTATTTTGAATGGAACATCTGACCCTTCAACCCTTACTCCTCATATACTCATTAGTTTAGATTTATCCACATTTATTTTTGCACCTGATGCTTTCCCATATCTGTTTTCTTATTTTATTTATACTCTTTATATCCCTAACTGTAAAAGTTGTGTCATCTGCATATTGGTGTATTACACTCAATCCCCCCTTTGATATTTGAATACCTTTTATTTCCTTGTCTTTTTTATAAGTGTCGCCAGCGGCTCGGCTGTTACTGAATACAATATTGTAGACAATGGACAACCTTGCCTTACTGACCTCTCTAACGGAAAGGGGTCAGTTAACACCCCATTAACTTTAACACAACTTTTAGCATTTTCATATATTAATTTTATCCACTTTTGCATCTTCTCTCCAAACCCAAATCTCCCCATTGTCTGTTCTATAAAGCAATGTTCCACCCTGTCAAACGCCTTATTTAAATCTATAGATAAAACCAATCTCCCTTTCCCATCTTTCCCCATCCCTTCTACTACGTCCCTTATTGTGCAAACTGTATCTGTAATGTCTCTTCCCTTTATGCTATAAGCTTGGCTTGGTGATACAATTGACCCTACTACCTCTTTTATCCTATTTGCCAGCACTTTTGTCAGTATTTTATAATCCGTGTTTAAAAGACTCAACGGTCTATAATTTCCTAGCTTAAGTGGACTTCCTTTATTTTTATGTAGTATTGTAATTACTCCTAACCCCATAGACTCTGGTATTTCCCCTCTCTCTTTTTAATTTTTTTTTAATTTAAGTTTATTTGTATAGCGCTTTTTACTATACAGATCATTGCAAAGCAACTTTACAGAAAATTAAGTTTCTACAATATTTAGTAGTAGCTTATCAGTGGTGACTGTCAGTTTATGTGCATACGGCAGAAATGTTCAGAAAAATCAATAAAAGACGTAAACAAACAGACGATTAACACTATTAACAGCAATTATGCAATCAAACTTATAGCAAAATGTAGTAGTCTGTATGTTGTCTCTGGGTTAGCATCATCTGAAGTCCTCTGAGGGGTTGGCATCATCTCTTCTTAGGTGTTCTGGATCCAGACTGGAGCTCGTGTAAATCCTAGTTAGGCAAAACAGAGAAACAAATAGAGACATAATTAGCGTAGCTGCTGTTCCAGCCAAGTAAAATTAATTCGTTTAACCCAAGTTAAAGAATAATAATGCGCATTTGATCAGATATCTCTCTTCCATACTCCTATAAGCCTTCCACAAAATTGGTGCTACAGTCTCTTCAAAGGTCTTATAAAACTCATGAAAGTGAAAGTGACAGTGACGTGACATACAGCTAAGCATGGTGACCCATACTCAGAATTCGTGCTCTGCATTTATCCCATCCAAAGTGCACACACACAGCAGAAAACAGACACACACACCCTGAAAACACACCCGGAGCAGTGGGCAGCCATTTATGGTGCGCCGCCTGGGAAGCAGTTGGGGGTTCGGTGCCTTGCTCAAGGGCACCTCAGTCGTGGTATTGCCAGCCCGAGACTTGAACCCACAACCTTAGGGTTAGGAGTTAAACTCTCTAACCACTAGGCCACAACTTCCCCACGACCTCATATTTAAAACTTCATCCACACACTCCTGTTTTACCCCTTCTTTCTTAAATAGCTTCTCATAAAATATTTCTACTTCTCTTATTATCTCCACATAATCAGTAATCTTATCACCTTTTTCATTTTCCAGCTCTGTTATATGCTTTTTCCTCTGCTTTTTCTTTTCTAAGTTTAGAAAGAACTTCATGCTTCTTTCTCCCTCTAACGCATACTGCGCTCTACTCCTTATTATTGCACGCTCACTTTTTTCTTTATCATACTCTTCTATTTCTGCTTTTATCTGCATAAAGCATTCTTTATCTTGCTCAGGATTACTTTCTATTTTTTCTGCTACCCTCTTCAATTCATTTTCCATTACCTCAACTTTACTCCTTCTCATAAAATCCCTTTGTTTTGCATATCTAATACTTCTTTTTATAATTGTCCCTTTCATTTTTCCCACCACTCACATACATTTTTATCAAATAATAAATTTTGCATTTCATAATCTATAATTTTTTTGATATTTTCTTTGTATGCCTCTTCTTTTAGCAAGTCTGCACACCACATTACCCCCCCTTCCTTGTTTACATCCACCTTTACCATCATCATAGCATGGTCACTTATTCCAACAAACTTATATTTCACATTTTTTACATATTTTAACATTTCCCTTTTGGTTAAACATAAATCGGTATGGCTTTGTTTCAAAACTCCCATCACCAATTGTCTTCTAGAGAAGTCTTTTTTGTAGGGATTCTCTTCCCTCCATACATCAACTATGTCCTCATTTTGCATCCATTCAGTTAAATATTTTCTGGATACATCTGATTTAAAGTTCGCGCTACTTGACGCGTCCAGTCTTGTGCACCATACATTGAAATCCCCAACTACTTTATAGTTGCCTTTATACAACGGCTTAATTTCTTTAAAGACTTCTTTTCTTTCATTTTCTATGTTAGGGTGCATAAATGTTTATCAGCTTGAAACGTTCATTGTGAAACACAAATTCAGTCACTAACAATCTCCCATTACCATCCTTGTACACTTCCTTCACATTATTTAATCTATCTCCTTTTATCAGAGTTGAAACGCCATGGAATTTTGCATTCCCATGATTAACAAAAATGTCACCTTCCCACCTCTTTCTTATGTTGTCCATTATGTCATCAGACCAATGCGTCTCTTGCAAACAGAATATATTCAATTCAATTCAATTCAAGTTTATTTGTATAGCGCTTTTTACGATACAAATCATTACAAAGCAACTTTACAGAAAATTAAGTTTCTACAATATTTAGTAGTAGCTTATCAGTGGTGACTGTCAGTTCATGTGCATATAGCAGAAATGTTCAGAAAAATCAATAAAAGGACGTAAACAAACAGACGATTAACACTATTAACAGCAATTATGCAATCAAACTTATAGCAAAATGTGGTAGTTCTGTATGTTGTCTCTGGGTTAGCATCATCTGAGGTCCTCTGAGGGGCTGGCATCATCTCTTCTCAGGTGTTCTGGATCCAGACTGGAGCTTGTGTAAATCCTAGTTACCACGGGATGTAAATCCCGTGGCAAAGCAGAGAAACAAATAGAGACATAATTAGCGTAGCTGCTGTTCCAGCCAAGTAAAATTAATTCGTTTAACCCAAGCTAAAGAATAATAATGCACATTTGATCAGATATAACTGCAGTCCAAAATTATGAGATGCATTATTTGAATGCTTGGCCAAAGAGGTGTGTTTTTAATCTAGATTTAAACAGAGAGAGTGTGTCTGAGCCCCGAACATTATCAGGAAGGCTATTCCAGAGTTTGGGAGCCAAATGCGAAAAAGCTCTACCTCCTTTAGTGGACTTTGCTATCCTAGGTACTATCAAAAGTTCTGCGTTTTGTGACCTTAAGGAGCGTGATGGGTTGTAGCATGGTAGAAGACTAGTTAGGTACGCAGGAGCTAAGCCATTAAGGGCCTTATAAGTAAGTAATAATATTTTGTAACTGATACGGAACTTAATAGGTAGCCAGTGCAGAGACTGTAGTATTGGGGTAATATGATCATATTTTCTTGACCTGGTAAGGACTCTAGCCGCTGCATTTTGGACTACCTGTAGCTTGTTTATTGAGGATGCAGGACAACCACCTAGCAGTGCATTACAATAGTCCAGTCTAGAGGTCATGAATGCATGAACTAGCTTTTCTGCATCAGGAACAGGTAACATGTTTTGTAGCTTGGCAATGTTTCTAAGATGGAAGAATGCTGTTTTTGTAACATGGGAAATATGATTTTCAAAAGACAAGTTACTGTCTAATATAACACCCAGATTATTTACAGTAGAGGAAGTAACAGTACATCCGTCTAGTTGCAAATCGTAATCTACGAGATTCTGTGTAATGTTTTCATTTAGTTTATTTGAGAGCACATAAACAATATACACTTTGGAAATGCTAGTTATGTGATGTTCATTTATATATTTCAACATTACACAATACCAGTCAATACCAGTTTGCTAAAGCAGTAATTTATTTTTAATTTTAAGCAAAAAGTTTTTTTTTTAGTATTTAAAATAACTGCTTTCTGTTTGAATATATTTTACAATTTAATTTATTCCTGTGATCAAAGCTACATTTTCAGCATCATTACTATATCAGCATTTAACAATCCCTTCACCTTCTCAAACTTGTTTTTGTCTCTTAATCCATTGCTATTTGAACAGGCAATGTTCATAAAGCCCCACATAGCAAGTATAATAGTTTTTAAAAGAATCATACTCATTTTGTTAACTCCAGGCACTTACTTTCTGCAGTGGGCTCCTTCATTTCCCTTCGCTTGTGTCCATGTCCTCGTCCTCGATTGTCACTAGACTTTCTGGCACCGCTCTCTTTCCTCCACCTCCCTCCGCCTGCAGCTTTTTGTCTTGCCTTTTCGCACTGTCACCCTCCTGACTCTCGCCATCACCTTTCGCTGTCTCCCCTTCTCCATCTTCACACTCTACGCCCTTCGTTGCCATCTCCTTTCTTGGTTCCGTTCCCTCTCTTTCTTTTTTTTCTCTCTCTCTCTCCGCCTCCTCCCTGGAGCCTCCCCCTCTTGACTGCTCACTCTTGACGCAATGTCCGTCTTTCATGTCTCCCTTCATTATAGCTAATGCGACCATGCCCACGCGCTGAGCGCGCTATTGAGATTATAATGTTTCACTTGAAGCTCGCGGCTTGTAAACCCCCATACAGAAAACAAAGCAGCGAGACTGTTTTTCAAGTTTTTTTATTTTATTTTACTGTTTGCTTCGCGATGAGAGGAATAAGACATAATTCACCCCAAGAAGATGCGCTGAGGATTACCTCAGGATTTGAGTTTTGGATTTCCTCAGAAAAAAGAATGAAGCGCTTAATCCAGCAGAGATCATAAACATGAGTAAGTCTTTTTTATATATATATACTTGTATTAGGTTTCACATAATGTTTACACATTTTACTAGTTGGACTTTTTCCAAACTATAATTCCTGACTAAATGTATAATCAAGTGAAACATTATGAAGTTTCATTTACATCATCTAAATGTTCTACTGTACTACTAGTATCAGTGACCATTACAATAATGTTAATAATGCAGTTTATCATTTAGTTTATTTGAGAGCACATAAACAATATACACTTTTAAATGCTAGTTATGTGATGTTCATTTATATATTTCAACATTACACAATACCAGTCAATACCAGTTTGCTAAAGCAGTAATTTATTTTTAATTTTAAGCAATAACGTTTTTTTTTTTTAGTATTTAAAATAACTGCTTTCTGTTTGAATATATTTTACAATTTAATTTATTCCTGTGATCAAAGCTACATTTTCAGCATCATTACTCCAGTCTTACTCCAAGTGTAACAATATACACTATACCAGTGGTTTTCAACCTGTGGGCCGCAGCCCCCTAGTGGGTCGCGATGGTATTGAAGGTGGGCCGCCATAAAATAAATAATAATATTGTTAATATATGTAAAAATGTCTAAGTCATAACATAATAACATCATTTCATATATATAATTAAATAAGCCAGAGTTATTTTCTGTTCATTGCTAGTTCATTCTAGGGCTGTGCGATAGAATTTGTCATAAAATCACGATTTGAGCATGCGCAATTTCTAAATCGCTTTATAGCACGATTTTCCGCAGCCCTGACCTCCCGCAGTATGCTATCCGATCTAATCAGAATGCAACGCGCCTAGCGCGAGAACAGATGTGATGCGCCTTTTTTCCTAGCCCATGTTAACGGATCAGAGTGTTCACACTGCACGCGGTAAAAGGCTAGAAATAAAAACGTGCGAAAAGAATTAATATCTAGCACATGAGCATAGAGAGAGTTGTGAGTGCACAGGACGCAGTTTGAGCGAGAGAAGACACGTTTTAAGTGCGCGCACTCTCTCCGGGCGAGAGCAGCGTGTATCTGAGCAAGCGCGTCTGGTTTTGTGACAGAGCAAAAGAAATGTGCGTGCGTGCGGACAGATTCGCGCTCGCGCATTAATTTAATGTGCTTTCGCGTTACATTAATGCGCTCTCGTATGGAGATAGAATTGTTGCTTAATTCCAAAAAAATAGATTATGATCCACAAATAAATGTAAAGAGATTTAAAAATATTAAACATATTGACAAATAAATCTAATGAGATCCAAAAATAAATCTTAAAGTTTCACAAATAAGAATTAAATTCACGAATAATTAAAATGAGATTTGCAAATAAAAAACATATTCACAAATATATATTTATGTCACAACCACAATTTTGTCTGGCATTTATTTGTGAATCGCGTCCTGTGCATTTGTAGATAGCTGCATGCATTTGTGAATCGCGTCCTGTGCATTTGCGAATTGTGAAACATTTCTTGCGTCAAGACGTGCTGACAATCCACAAATCAAGCCAATCTACTCAAGCCAATCAGATAACAGCCACATTTTGCTGACCAATCATAGCACGATCTCGCTATAGCCAATCACGTTTTGCTTTACAATCAGGGCGGTCTCGTCCTGAGATAACTTCATCCATCTGCATTGGCTCAAATAGGTAATATAAGGGCCATAAAAGGGGTAACGTTACAGTAAAAGATGTTTAAAACTGGATTTCGTTAGACCATTAGACTGTGTATCATGCCAACCAAGCCACATTATTTTATGTTACGTGACTTTGAAAATGCCAGAGAAACAGAGCTTTAAATCACGGCTATGGGAACAACGCTATACTGGATTCAAATTATGCAAGCGTCATGTTATTCAATATGGAAATAAAAGCGTAAATAAGTAACTGACTAATAAATAACTGAACTCAACCTCATAATAAACATTTGTTTGTGTAATCGTTTAAACTGCCGTCACACAACAGCCAACAGCATTTCCCAGTTTTTCAGTCACGCCAATGTATTTGAGCTGCTATGTGAATCTAACGATGTTTGAAGGTTGTGATATTCTGTGATGGTCAGTTCACACCAGTGATAGAAATTAATCTACCAATAAGTTTATATATATATATATATATATATATATATATATATATATATATATATATATATATATATATATATATATATATATATATTACCTTTTATAAGCATTTTTACATTTATAAAGCCATTTTTTCTTAAAGTGTGCATCACCTTTTTGAGTCAAATTCTTGCATATAATTTGTCAATTAGAATAATGAGACATTTGGGCTGTTACCAAGCAAATGGTATAAATATCAAGAAATGAATCTTTGAAAGAGGAAACAGAAGTGCATCTGAAGTGGCATTTAGATGTCACACTGTTTAATACCAGCAGAGGGACACAGGATGGTTTACATTTACATTTAGCCATTTAGCAGACGCTTTTATCCAAAGCGACTTACAAATGAGGACAATGGAAGCAATCAAAAACAACAAAAGAGCAACGATAAACAAGTGTTATAACAAGTCTCAGTTAGCTTAATGCAGTACACATAGCAAGGGCTTTTAAATAATATAATAAATAAAAAGAAAACAGATAGAATAGAAAAAGAATAGAGCAAGCTAGCGTTAGAGGTGTTTTTTGCTTATGTTAATTCTATAATAAATGAAAAGAAAACAGATAGAATACAAAAAGATTAGACATTTTTTAAGAAAACAAGCAGCAAATTAATAGAGTGCAAGTCTAAAAGAGACAAGTGTTTTTTAAGAATAGAATTAGAATAGAGAGTGCTAGAGTTAGAGGGTCAAATAAAGATGGAAGAGATGTGTTTTTTAGCCGATTCTTGAAGATGGCCAAGGACTCAGCTGTTCGGATTGAGTTGGCAGGTCATTAACCTGCAGTTACAAATGCATAGATAATGTTTTGATATTAAAAAAAAAAAAAAAAAACGTCGAATAGTAACATTTGAAATTATTTTTAAAAAATGAAGATACTTTAAATGTGAAATTTAAACCACCAGTAGGTGGCAGCAAGTCACTGTTAACAAGTGAGTCATTGCGATTCAACCAAATCATTTTAAACGGTTGATTCATTCAGAAACGAAACGCTGTCATGTTGCTCAGAGACGAAAAACAGTGCTGTGGCTTTGTGTGGAGTTATTTTTGTTGTCGAAATAGAGCAAAAACAAGCAATATGGTGTCTAAAACCTTAAGTCTAAAAACTTAAGTCTCTTAATTCACGTTTTGTTTATTGAACTGTATATTAATTATCACATAATTTTAATATCACATTTGAAATCATGTTGATTTTTGAGACACGACATTATATATATATATATATATATATATATATATATATATATATATATATATAAACTATATTAATTTATATAAATAGACATTTTCTGCTCCCATATCTTGAATTTTGTGATCATTCGAAATGTAACTTTATATACATTAATAATTTATATTTATTTAATAAACTGAATTGTACAGTGAAAGAACGCACTGTAAATGCGCACTAGTCTAACCTACTACACTTCATCACGCACTGTTTCTCTGGCATTTTCAAAGTCACGTAACATAAAATACTGTGGCTTGGTTGGCATGATACACAGTCTAATGGTCTAACGAAATCCAGTTTTAAACTTCTTTTACTGTAACGTTACCCCTTTTATGGCCCTTATATTACCTATTTGAGCCAATGCAGATGAATGAAGTTATCTCAGGACGAGACCGCCCTTGTGAAGCAAAACGTGATTGGCTATAGCGAGATCGTGCTATGATTGGTCAGCGAAATGTGGCTGTTATCTGATTGGCTTGAGTAGACGGTGGGTGGAGTCCACGTATTTGTGGATTGTCAGCACGTCTTGACGCAAGAAATGTTACACAATTCGCAAATGCACAGGACGCGATTCACAAATGCATGCAGCTATCTACAAATGCACAGGACGCGATTCACAAATAAATGCCAGACAAAGTTGTGGTTGTGACATAAATATATATTTGTGAATATGTTTTTTATTTGCAAATCTCATTTTAATTATTTGTGAATTTAATTCTTATTTGTGAAACTTTAAGATTTATTTGTGGATCTCATTAGATTTATTTGTCAATATGTTTAATATTTTTATATCTCTTTACATTTATTTGTGGATCATAATCTATTTATTTGGAATTAAGCAACAATTCTATCTCCATACTCTCGCTGCTGCTTCTGCACCGCATACACATACTGTATACACACTGCAGACGGAGTAGGCCTACGTGTGAACCTGTATAATGTATAACAAATGTATTTCAACACCTGAGGCACCGCTACAATTAATGAGCTCTATGAACAATGTATGGCAAAAAAGAAAAAAAGTCCCTGGACACAGGATTTATTTATTTATATATATTTTTTGCCATAAGTCTAGAAATTTTGTTACACCTTTACTATAGTGATTATTTTGACTTATGTCTGTTCTAGAGATGTTACAACATTTTGATAAAGCTCTAATTGGTTTTCTTTTGGAAATATGTTTCAAATTCATCCTGAATGCATTTATGACTGTAAAGCATATCTGTGTGTGTCAAAATTGTGATTAAAATCGAAATCCCAAAATTGTTTAAAGAAATCGCGATTTTTTTTGTCCATATCGCACAGCCCTAGTTTAACAATCTAGCTTCTGAGTACTAAGTTATTAACCCAACAATAGCGGGGTCAGTTAATTTTTTTGCAGTGAGCCGTGCAAACATATGTGTTTGGTTGTGTGGGCCGCGAGTTGAAAAAAGTTGGGAACCACTGCACTATACCATTCAGAAGCTTGGAGTCAGTATTTATAGAAAACGATTTATACGATAAATGTTACAATGCTGTTCTTTCAATTTATAAAAAAAAAAAACCTGAAAAAAATATGCTCAGCTCTTTTCAGCATTAATAATAATAATAATAATAATAATAATAATAATAACAATAGTTAGTAGAAAATCAGAATATTAGAAGGATTTCTAAAGGATTGTGTGTCTGGAATAATGATGCTAAAAATTCAACTTTGAAAGTCAGCTTTGTTTGTTCCTAATAAACTGTTTAACTGCACTCGAAAGTGAATCTCAAATTATTTTGTGGGATAATTAAATATATTCAAAATAAACTACAAACATAAAATTATATACATTTATTTTGTCCTCACATTCTTTCTTGTAACTCTTCCCTCTCTGTCACACACCTGGCTGAAAGGCTAATTATGCAGCTCATTATGCGGGCCTTTGTCTTCTCAGGTGTAAATCACAATGATATTCATGATAGTTGACGCCTACTCGCATATGACTTTTACAAACAAAAAGTGTCTTAGATAATTGAAATCAATCTGTTGTTTTCTGTGAGTGAGTAAACAAGATGATTTTCACATCATTTTGAAGCAAAAATTCTAGGCTACAAGCTCCAGGTTTGACAGTCCTGTGAACAAATATTCTGTATGTGTTTTATGACCTTATTTCAGTGACTTCAAAATTTTAGTTTTTCACTAACCACGCATAAACGTTGTTTTCTCAAAAACACAATCATGTACATACATGCTATTTATATATTATTGTAGCCCAGTTTGTACTGAATACAGTGTTTTCAGACTTTAGCCCTGAATATATTTATAAGCAACTGAAAAAAGCACAAAAGTCAAGGCATGTCAAAATTTTTCCAGGCCCCCAAAACCCCCTAGACTTTAGTGGGTTAAATGTTCGCCGGTTCCCGCCTCCTTCTTCCCATGACTATGAACATTTTAACATTATTACATTTTCATTCTTGGTAAAAAATAAAATAAACCCTTCAGGTTCCATATGCAGAGCGAAATGAGAACGGCCCAGCATTTAGAAATAATTCTTATTAACTCTGCTATTATTCTTGATTCTTCAAACTGCTAACACTTTGCATTTTCGAATTATGCCTTTACTGTGTTACCAAAAATTGAGTATTATCTGTTTCAGCTGATTGATCGCGCTTGTGCCTCATGCGCACATATTCATTGGAAACAGAGCAGCCATTCACCATGCCATTCGGCGTGAGTAGCTGTACACTTTGGCATATTTTTGCCCATTATGATTTCTTTCCGTTAATACTGAAACAAGCGTGAACTACAAAGCCTATTTTACCTAATAAATAATAGTTAAGGTTCAAATGGGCAACATCACAAATATGGAAACGTTTGGATTTGTCCTGAATGAGAGCGGTAAGCCCAACCTTACCTTACGTTTCACTTTAAATTATTACTTTTTTTTGTTTGTTTGTTTTTGCTTATAGCTAAGTCTATATTATTATATACTGCAATTATATTTATCCATTAGAATTATACATTTTTAATTATTGTTCTGTTCTTATAGTTAAATTGAAAGTATTTGTTGTAAAGTGAAGGGAACTAAAAAAATATCCTATAATGTTTATAATGTTGGTACATTATAACATTATTAGGCCTGCCATTATTATTTCTGAATGTAATAAAATGCAACTTAGCCTATACATGACTTTATAGGTGATTAATCACCTTAATAGGCGATTAATCGGTTAAAATTTGTTACTGTGGGTTAAGAAATTTACATTATAGTATACTTAGCAACGGAGTCTGGGCCTAATCTAGGCTATGTTGTTAACTATTTACAAGTTTCGTGTATGTTTTTATCCAGTATTTTTTTTTTTTTCATTGCATCTGAAAATTACTTTAAGAACCAAAAAAAAAGCCTCCCCCCTAAAAATTGTGCATATGCACATTCACTTCGTGCCTCTGGCGCAGAACCTGCCTCCCGCCTTGCTCAGCTGTGGAAGATTTAAAAATGTTTGATATAAAGATTGCTGTCCCATTTTATACAGGAATTGTTAATTTAAAAAAAAAATCAAAACTGAACATAACAACTGAAGGTCTATGAAACGTTAGTCAATAAAGCATTTTTTACACAATGGCACTTTAAGTTTTGAACTACATTTACATTTAGTCATTTAGCAGACACTTTTATCCAAAGCAACTTACTAATGAGGACAATGGAAGCAATCAAAATTCAACAAAAGAGCAATGATATGAGAGTGCTACAACAAGTCTCAGTTAGCTTAACGCAGTACACATAGCAAGGGCTTTTTAAATAATATAATAAATAAAAAGAAAACAGATTAGAAAAAGAATAGAGCAAGCTAGTGTTAGAGGTCTTTTTTTCTTGCTTTTGTTAATTGTATAATAAATGAAAAGAAAACAGAATACAAAAAGATTAGAAAGCTAGTTTGATTTTATTATTATTATTATTATTATTATTATTATTATTATTATTATTATTATTATTATTTAAGAATAGAATTCGAATAGTGAGTACTTAAGTAAGTGGGTCAAATAAAGATGGAAGAGATGTGTTTTAAGCCGATTCTTGAAGATGGCTAAGGACTCAGCTGCTTGGATTGAGTTGGGCAGGCCATTCCACCAAGAGGGAACATTTAATTTAAAAGTCCGTAAAAGTGACTTTCTGCTTTTTTGGAATGGCACAATCAAGCGACGTTCACTTGCAGAATGCAAGCTTCTAGAGGGCACATAAGTCTGAAGTAATTAATTTAGGTAAAGGGGAGCAGAGCCAGTGGTGGCTAAAATATTATTTCAACCATACAGTCTGTGAATAAATAAAATGCATGCTTTTCAATGAAAGAACACTTAGAGAGTGTAGGTTGCTTCTGGTGTTTGGATTTGTACTTCAATATAATGAGGTCCAAGTTTAAGAATAGCCTACACTAGTTTTTTTTTTTTTACTTTATTTATTTATTTTACTCTCTATTTAACAGAATTAACTTACAATGAAATACGTCTTGCTTCCGGTAGATTGAATGTTTTCCTGCCTTGCTAAATGTTGGGGTCATGATTAATAAGTTGCATTTGCCCAAACTGATTTTGTAAAATCAAAACTTGTGGACAGTGAACCTGGGTGCAGTTAGCACAAGTCGCGCTCGCTGTTAAGTGGGAGCAGCTGACGGAGGATTCCGCTTGGTCTTGATTTTCACAAAAAGAATGATTCATTATTAATTGATAATTTGTTATTATTATGGTCTGGTGAAAATAATAATATGGGCTGCGAGAAAATAATAAATAAAAAGAGTAGGGTTGGTGTGAGTGCAGCATATTTCATCCCAGTAGCATGACAACACATGGCCTCGTGGCCAAAAAACAGACTGAATTCAGTTCAGCTGGAGGGGTTTGGGGGTAGTTCTGTATAGCTTGTGGGGGTTGAAATAAAGATGTTAATCTCTTGCTCTTTCATATGGACAGTGTCTTATGAGGGTTTCAAACTTGCAGAGCAGGTTTAGGCAAAGTAGGACAAATGCCTTGTTTGGTTTGGATTTTGTAATTTTTGCAACTGCATACAGAGTATTACATACAATATAAAATGTTTTTTTTTTCTTCAGGAGAGATGAGGCGCCTATGAGAGAGAGACTAAGAAACTGGCGAAAGAGACGCGCATCTGCCAAAGAGATAAAAACTTTTGTTCTTAATGTATATGTTGCTTTGTAGCTACTATTTTCAGTTTTTCACTGTTTTAATTGTACGTGGCAATGCTGCAGTCATTTTGGCAATACATATTTAAAAAATATATTGCAGTAATAAGAAACTGTCCCAAGACATCATGTAGGCCTAATTATATTTAGTTTCATTACTGGGCAATTCGTTACTGATGTGATATTCGAAGTGGGGCCGGATTCACGAAAATCTTCTTAAGTAATAAATTAAGAAATTTCTTAAGATAAATTCCACGAAGTTCATAAGAATGTTCTTATGTGTAATTCTTGAAAAACTCTTAATAAGTTCTCAAATATATTCTTAAGAACATCTTATTTTTTCTTATCTGAATGAATACATGATGCACAGATAAACTCACACTTTATTGTATTTTTGCGCTTCCTGCAGATTACCCTAATTATCGAAAAAAAGCACACTATTTTCGTTGCGACTTTGGCGCTCAGTTTCACGTTTTTAATGCTACATGTTTTTGAACAGTTACTTTTAAAATAGCCTGTCTTAAGCTGCAGCAATATGTTACATTCATTTTTCTACAGCAAATGCGTCCTGCGCATTCATATGTGGTGAATATTGCCAGAGATTATGTCATATTTATTAGCTAAAATTAAAAGCGTTCAATTAAAGCTCCCTATCTGACTCGTTTTAGAGTTGCTACTGAGTTTTGAAGTCAACAAAAAGTTTTCACACATAGGCTAATCATGACCGATCATTGTTTATATTATCAGTCATCGCTGTCCCTTCAGAAAACTTGTGCTCATCCCTATTAATAGTCCTACTATGTATTATATATATAGCTAGTGTTGTAATGCTTAAATGTAACAATTAATGTGAAATAACCCAATAAATTCCTTAAATAATTCTTACTGTTTGGAATTTAAGACAAGTCTGGGGCTGCCCTAAATTTAAGAAGTTATTTACAATGATTTTTAATAAGATTCTTTCCAAGAATTTGAATTCTTCTAAAGTTTTGTCTTAACTTAAGAAGAATTCAAATTCTTGGAAAGAATCTTATTAAAAATCATTGTTAAAAATAAAAAAGATAAGAATATTCTTAAGATGAATTTTTGAGAATACAAATGGTTGGCCATTCTCAAAACATAAAATATCAATTTTAGTTAAATTTTCATTTTTGTGTTTCAGAGAAAAAAAAATGTTAAGGCATCTCTCCGTTACAGACCATTCTGAAAGCAGAATTTATGCAAATGCGTATAAAATGCTTTAAAAACTTTAACAGGGATGTCTAGAGGGTATTTAATAGGTCTGCCCCCCACGTAAGATTTTTCTAGTTACTAGTAGTCAATAATTTAAGTCATTATTCAACTAATCTGCACACTTATATTTAATTAACATCTATAATCCATAATGAGCCTTAATATATTCCGCGCTCAAGCGCACGCATTAAGTTTGCCACAAAGCACAGGCAGAAGTAGCCTAATAATTTTGAAAACATTTTAATTATTTATTAATAAAATAATGTTTACTTGTCGGCTGCAAGATGAAATTCACAGTGCTGACTCTCATCTCCACAGTATACTGTACGCGCCTTTAAAGAGAAATGCAACCTTCACAGATTACATAATGCTTTCGTTTTGAATTCTTTCGTTTAAAAGTAGACATTTTAAGCTTTCTGTACATTTATTTCTCATGTATGTGAGACACCACAATTTTAAGTAATTTCATTATCACCTGCTTGCCTGTACATATTAGTTATGTATTTTAATAATGTAGAGAAGCATATTGAGTTTGGCCTTTATCATCTTAGTCCATTATGCCACATTTTGCGGTATGTGAGGAAAATATTATATACATATTCATTATATTAATAAACTGTATATTTAATTTTAGATTTTAATAGCATCTTAATACATTAAGCCATGTTAAGTGTTTATGTTTTTCTACAGGAGGAAAACGCTTAGAGAGAGACTTTGCGCAAGCGTTCATATTCTGGTGTTCTGGACATGGATTTGTGGGTCTTGTCTTTTTCTTGCAGGACCCTGCACGTTATAGTACTAAATTAGTTTTAATCGTTTAATCACCACCACATCGTCTTGTCTCCATTGGCAACATGCACGATTTGTGTCGACTGCAAGTGTCGCAGGTAGCAGAGAGTTCAAGTAGCAATTGCAAGTGACATTGTAATTTAGTTTCTTTTTTCTTGTCTTCGCCACCTGGCTACTGTTATAAAATGTTGGGAGATTCAAACAAAAAGTAATAAAAAATTCAACAAAATAAAAAATAAAGACTGCAAGTGACGTCGCTAGCGGAAGTGCAAGTGTCTGAGAGTGCAAGTCTGAGAATGCAAGTCTGAGAGTGCAAGTGCAAGTCTGCAGCCAGACCCTCTTGCCTTTTCTCTTGTATATCAATTTCATTTAACCCATTCCCATTCTTTGATTTAATTCTCCTTTCTTAGAAAAACATCTACATATACTTCTTTTTAAATGCTAGTTAAAGAATCTTTAAAAACTATATAAAATTCACTCCCCAAACCATCTATACCTGGACTTTTCTTTTTGTTTAATTCAATTATTGCTTTTTTTTATCTCTTCTCTTCATCACACTCTTTTTTGTCTACTTCTCCTACTGTTGCTTTTATTTGCTTTAGTAACTCCAGTTTCTCTTCTTCCCTCACCCCCTCAGTACTAAACAGGTTCTAATAGTATGCTTTTATTTCTTTTAATATTGCCTCATTTGTTTCCACAACTACACAATTTTCATATTATTTCTTTAATCATTCCAGCCTTCCCTCTTCTTTTTTCTAGATCAAAGAAAAATTTTGTAAATTTTTCCCCCTCCACAGTATATTTAGCTTTATTTCTTAGTCTTGCGCCTTCATATTTTTCCTCTTCCTTTTATTTCTATATTCCCTCCCATTCTTTTATTTTTTGTATATCTTTCCCATTTTCATTTAATTCCTTTTCCAATTTTTCTCTTCTTTCTCTCTCCTTCTTTCTTTTACTTCTCTGTAATAACTTGCAGTACTTTATTCAGATTTTTTTAAACTAAATATTTAACATTTTCACACCATAATCTTTTATCTTCACTGTTCATCCCATTGTCCTTTTCTTTTTCAATAATGTCTTTAATATTTAACACATAATCCTCATTCTTCAAAACCTCTTTATTTAAAACCCATACCCCCGGCCCTCTTTTCACAGAACTCCAGTCTACTTGCATAAAAAATGGTTTATGGTCACTTAAGCTTGATTTTTCATATTTAATGCTACCAATAAAATCCTTAATGTTCCTTGTACAAAAAATAAAATCAATCCTTGCTTTAAACAAAAAATTCCCCACTAATTGCCTCCTTAAATATTCTTTCTTTTTTTGTTTCTTTCTCTCCAAACATCAATTATATATTTTCTTCCATTAATAATTTCAGTTCTTTTCTTCCTTTATCAGTTTTAAAAAACATTCCCTCACCCTTTTCTAATTTACTGAAAACAGTATTAAAATCACCCACCATAACAACTTCTTTATGTTTCTTTAAAAAGTCTTAAAATACTCTTTCTTTTCATTCTCTTCTGTCGGTGCATGAACATTAACGGCAATAACTTTTTTCTCCTCATAAACCATTTCAACCACTATACATTTCCCATCACTGTCATAATATATTGTTTTACATGATATGCCACTGTTTATTTTTATTAAAACCACAATTCCTCTTCCCAGCCTCCCATCATCATTGTTATATAAAATCTCTCCGCCCCACCTTTTCCTTATTTCAGTCATAAACCCTTCCCTCCAGTTAATTTCTTGTAATGAAATCACATCTTCTCTTTTACACATTTCTTTCACTTTTTCAAATTCTATTATGTCTTAAAGCCCTCTAGCATTAAAATTAAAATTCCCAGCCAACGCATTTTCCTTGTGGCAGTCGTGGCCTAGTGGTTAGAGTTTGACTCCTAACCCTAAGGTTGTGGGTTTGAGTCTCGGGCCGGCAATACCACGACTGAGGTGCCTTTGAGCAAGAACCCCCAACTGCTCCCCAGGCGCCGCAGCATAAATGGCTGCCCACTGCTCCGGGTGTGTGTTCACTGCTGTGTCTATGCACTTTGGATTGGTTAAATGCAGAGCACGAATTCTGAGTATGGGTCTCCAAACTTGACTGTATGTCATATCACTTTCACAAAAGTAACAATTCTTAAAAGCATAAAACATACAAAAACATGCATAAAACCCATAAACTCAGTCCATCTTCTCCAAACCCTTTAGCAACTCATTCGTACACTCAATACCATCATCTTTAAGCACTTTTTTCTTGCAGTATCGAAATTTTCTTCCATTACCTTTACAGATCATCTTCTTTTTGATGATTTCCCCTGTGTATCCTCATTTTCTTTTCCTTATTCACTTTCTTTTGTAAC
Organism: allo-octoploid hybrid of Carassius auratus x Cyprinus carpio; assembly: GCA_024542945.1. Taxonomy (NCBI): domain Eukaryota; kingdom Metazoa; phylum Chordata; class Actinopteri; order Cypriniformes; species allo-octoploid hybrid of Carassius auratus x Cyprinus carpio. The sequence continues at coordinate 48,616 of JANHFF010000661.1, forward strand.
AGATTGTTACACATTACTCTGATCATTAAGTTCCAGTGTTCAACACCTTTTGCAAACTGTCACTCACATCCATCTGTGTCCATAAAATTCCCCCCTGTTGTGCATCGCTCAATTCTTTATTCATTTGATCGTCCAGTTCCACAGTATCGAAAGCATTTTGCAAGCTGTTAGTCAAATCCATCTGTGTCCAAATCCCCCCATCCTGTTGTGTTTCTATGCCCTGTTTGCTAGACTGTTGTTCTGTATTGTTATTTGATTCTGGTCCTTCGCCTCGTACTCTTGTTTCGTCCTCTCGCTGCTCATTGTCTCGTTCATGCACCCGCCCGCTCACCTGCTGCTCTTCCTCCTCCTCGCCCTCTATCCAATACTGCCATTTCTATTTTTGTGCTGTATGGGTGGGAGGCCACCTCCTTTGGAAACCGCGTCTTAACATATCACGTCCCGTCCACAATGCTGGTGCCCAGATAAACACGTGTCTTTATTTTTGAAATTGGGGAAACTCCCCATCCCTCCAGTTTATTTAAAATCTCTTCATCAGCGAGGTAGATGGGCAGATGCATGAAGAAGACAACGTAGTCTCTGTTCTGTAATCTTTTCACTTCGCAGGTAATCCCATTAATCGTTAATCCATCTGTTAAAAACTCTGTCCTCCTCACGTTCCAGTTTCACCTCATATTCCCTCACTTTCTTGGGTCTCACCGCTAAAATCCTCCCGTCTCCCATCCGCTCCGTAACTGCCTTGATAATGTAAGCCGCCCATGCGTCTTTCACGTTTCTTAAATCCACCATCATCGTCGCTTCTTTCAAGTAAATTTTCTCCTTCCTCGCTTCCTTATCCATTCCATTGCCATCTCGTTGTTGTTTACTCAGTCTGTTATCATTCCCATGCCATGATCCATTGTCCATTGCTGAATTCATTACCGTAGGTCCGTCCATTACACAAAAAGAAGAAAAACAAAAAACAAAAAAAGGGGTAACCACCCTCCAGCCAGCAAAATGCTGCTGTTAGGTGGTGTAAAACTGGCAAACCACACACAAAAAAACAACCTACAGTCAAAACAGCTCACAAACAAACACAAACAGAAAAAAAAAAAAAATGGGGGAGAGCCTTCCTCTACCAACTGCAGCCAAACACTTCCTGTACACCAGTAACTCACTAGCACCCTCAGGGTGGTATGGCCATAAGGCTGCTGCAAAGAGTGGGCTTTATAAAGATAGGCCACCCTAACGTCCAGTGTATTAGATAAGTAGTGAAGAAAACCCTAAAGCTTACAGCACCTGGTATTCCCAGGCGGTCTTCCATCCAAGTACAAACCAGGCCCGACCCTGCTTAGCGTCCGAGATCAGACGAGATCAGCCACGCTCAGGGTGGTATGGCTGCAAGTGAGGGCTGCTGCAAAGAGTGGGCTATTTAAAGACAGGCCACCCTAATGTCCAGTGTAGTAGATCAATAGTGAAGAAAACCCTAAAGCTTACAGCACCTGGTATTCCCAGGTAGTCTCCCATCCAAGTACTAACCAGGCCCGACCCTGCTTAGCTTCCGAGATCAGACGAGATCAGGCACCCTCAGGCTGGTATGGCCGTAAGTGAGGGCTGCTGCAAAGAGTGGGCTATTTAAAGATCAGCCACCCTAATGTCCAGTGTATTAGATCAATAGTGAAGAAAACCCTAAAGCTTACAGCACCTGGTATTCCCAGGTGGTGTCCCATCCAAGTACTAACCAGACCCTGCTTAGTATCTGAGATCAGGCACGCTTTTTTTAATCTTATTATTATTTTTTTATTTATTATAAAATTTCATCAGAAAAAACATTGAAAAAATACAGTTTATCGTTTCCTTAAAAGTACATCCAGTAAAACAAGTCTCTCTCTATACATTTGGCATTTTCAGATTAAGACTTTAAGTGAAAAAGATATGTAAAATAACATTTCAATCATTTTCTTTCTGCCATTCCTAAATTAAGCTCATTACAAAAGTTGTACACATCTGATATAAAAACTTTGTAAAAGTCATACATTTTGTTCTCTCGCTTAAACTAACAATGTAAATATTCCACATATTTCTAGAACTTCCTTTTGAAAACATTCCATACATCCATTAAATTTTCTTGTTTTTTTGCCTCTGCTCTTCTTTCCCATATTGCACTTTTCATTAGCATCACAATCAAATTTGTCATCCTTTTTTGTTTTTACACTTTTCTTCTATTCCCAACAAAACAACTCTGTTCCATTCTATATTTTCCTGTTTTTGTTCCCCTCTTAGCATTTCAATCAGTCTTCTACAAATTTCATTAAAATCTTCCAATTCTCTGCAATTTAAGAACTGCCGGTTTCTCCGGTAGTGGGCAGAACTAATGCGGAAATGGCAAACTCATTGGCTGGCGCTCACCTATTATCATCCCTGTTTTGATTTCAGCAAATCAGTTCGAGGGAGCCAGCAGCTAAGTAATTCTTATTGCGTTTTATATTGTTCTTAGTAGAATTCATATCATTATTATCTTATCAGTATTTTTGTTAGTTTTTCCCAATTTTTTTTTTTTTTTTTTTTGTCTTTTACAGAAACACTGAATGACCAAAAAAACACCACCACCAGTCCTAAGTTCAGTTAAAATGACTAATATGCACATGGTTGTGAAGTTTTAATTCTAATTACTAAAGTTCTATCATTAAATAATACTTATCATATTATAGTGCTTGACTGACTGATGTTAAAAGTGTACTTTCAGATATTTTAAAAAACTGCCATTTTACAAACATTATATACTGTGTGTATATTGAGACAACTTTGGCACCTAGGGAGAGGTCTTCCAAGCCCAGATGTGCATGCTCTTCCTTTTGAATGTTGAAGAATGTTGTGGCCCCTTGGTAAAGGATGAAGTCGTGGATAATGCCAATGGAGCTGGAATGACAGAAGATCTTAAATCCTCACTTATCCTGCTTGTTTTTAATATATTGCTGGAGTTTGCAAACTCTGGTACTATTACAGACACGCCAGGTTCCACCTCCATTCAATCACAGTGCACGCCCTCACCTGAGTACTGAGCACTTCCACCTGACCCTCATCAACAGTCATCACCTCTGCACTACAAATACCACACACGCACTCAGTTAGCGTCCGGTCTCGTTCGCAACAAGGTCTTACCTTTATGCTAACTCTAAGGACTACCTCTATCTCTACTTACCTCTCTCCAGTGATCTCCAGAAGTTCCCAGCCATCTCCGTGCGTGTGTGTGGTACACCTCCCTACCTTGACGTCTCTACCCCTCTACTACGGATCCATTCATCACTGCCAGTCTCCATATCACTTTTCCCAGCACTACCCGCTCCTCTGCTTGTGCCTGAATAAAACTGTCTTTCTGTTATCCTCAGCCTCCTGGGTATTTCGTAACAGAAGACCGGACCAACACCGATCGGCACAAGCATGAGTCTCACGGATCCCTTCCAAGACCTGGTCGACGCATTACGTCGGACACTCACCGCTCTACCCGCATCCCCGACACCAGCAAGCACTTCCTCCAACAACGCCAGCACTCCCTCACCTGCCGTGCACGCCAGTCCCATGGCCCGGCCGGCACCCTACTCTGGTTCGGGGGAGGATTGCAGCGGTTTTCTTCTTCAATGCTCGCTGGTCCTGGAGATGCACCGCACTTGTACCCAACCAAGAGATCCAGGACTCTAGTGGCCACCAGTGGATGGAACGAACAGGCCTTGCTGACTACCTACCGTCAGGGATTGGAACCTCGAGTGCAGTTGCATCTCGCTGTATACGAGGATACCATCGGGCTTGAACGGTTCATTCAACTCTCCATCCAGCTGCTGGTTCTGGAGGAATCCACCGCTGACGTCATCCTAGGGCGCCCATGGTTGGAGCAGCATAAACCTGTCATCTCGTGGAAGACGGGCGAAGTCCTGAAGTGGGGCGACTCCTGTTTCCAGAGCTGCATCACCGGTTGTCCTGTCCCAGCCAAACCTACCCCCTGCACCTCTTGCAGTTTGTACTACCTCAATTGAGAGCCCGGTGGAGAACCAATCCATCTCCATCCCAGCATGCTACGCCCCTTCAGTGACGTATTCTGCCCCAAACGGGCTTCCAAGCTGCCTCCACACCGGCCGTGGGACTGTGCCATCGATCTGCTTCTGGGTGAACCAGTGCCTAAAGGAAATATCTACCCCCTTTTCATTCCAGAGGAGAAGGCCATGGAGGAGTACATCAAGGAGGCGCTGGCCCAGGGTTACATTCGTCCATCTACCTCCCCTGCTGCTTCGAGTTTCTTCTTCGTTGAAAAGAAGGACGGAGGCTTACGACCCTGTATCGATTATCGGCTCTTCAAACATAACCGTCAAGTTCCGATACCCACTTCCCCTCGTCCCAGCTGCCCTGGAACATCTCCGTGGTGCCACTGTCTTCACCAAGTTGGACCTCCGCAGCGCCTACAACCTCATCCGGATACGAGAGGGGGACGAGTGGAAAACAGCCTTCATCACCCATACTGGCCACTATGAGTACTGCGTGATGCCGCATGGACTTGTTAACGCCCCCTCCGTCTTCCAGGATTTCATCCATGAGGTGCTCCTGGAGTTCCTCCATAAGTTCGTCCTCGTCTACATTGATGATATCCTCATTTACTCCCGGAGCCTAGCAGAACATCGTCGCCACGTTGCGGAGGTCCTGCAATGCCTGAGGGCCTTTCAGCTCTACCTCAAGGCCGAGAAATGCTCCTTCCATCAGCCCTCAGTGCAGTTCCTTGGTTACAACATCAACAGCAGTGGCATCCGGATGGACGAGGGGAAGGTAAATGCTGTAAGGGATTGGCCCATACCTACCACCATCAAGGAACTCCAACGATTCCTTGGCTTTGCCAATTTCTACAGACGTTTCATCCAAAACTACAGTGCCATCACCAGCCCTCTCACTAGTCTCCTCCGGAATAAGCCAAAATCACTCTCTTGGACTCCAGCCGCCACAGAGGCCTTCAACTCCCTCAAGAAGGCATTTACGACCACTCCACTCCTGGTCCATCCTGACCCCAACCGACCCTTCGTCGTTGAAGTCGACGCCTCTACTACCGGAGTGGGAGCAGTCTTATCTCAGCAGCAGGGGAATCCCAGTCGCCTCCACCCATGCGCCTTCTTCTCCCGGAAGCTCAACCCGGCGGAGGTAAATTATGACATCGGCAACCGTGAGCTGTTGGCCATCAAGTTGGCCTTGGAAGAATGGAGGCATTGGCTGGAGGGAGCCAAACACCCCTTTCTGGTTCTCACTGACCACAAGGACCTTGAGTATCTTCCGGTCGCCAAGAGGCTAAATCCAAGACAGGCCCGCTGGGCACTATTCTTCACCCGCTTCCATTTTCCCATCTCGTATCGCCCAGGGGCAAAGAACGTGAAGGCTGACGCCCTGTCCCGGTGTCATGCCCCCGAAGAAAACCTAGAAGAACCGGAAACCATACTCCCAGAAAAAGTCATCATCAGCCTCATTACCTGGTCTGCCGAGACTCTTCCTCCATCCGATCCAGCTACCAACACCCCGCCGGGTTGCCCACCGGGACACCAGTACATCCCCAGGACACAGCGCACTCCACTCATTCACTCCGCTCACACATCTCTTGGCACTGGTCACCCGGGGGTCAGTGAAACCCTCTCGTTGCTAAGGGAACGCTTCTGGTGGCCCAACATGGCCATCTACCATCAGGCAAGCTCCATCCTCTGCCCGTCCCTAATCGCCCGTGGTCACACCTAGGGGTGGATTTTATTACTGATCTTCCTCCCTCTGATAATAATACCTGCATTCTTGTCATAGTGGACAGATTTTCTAAGTCATGTCATCTTCTCCCCCTGAAAGGTCTGCCCACGGCCATAGAAACGGCCGAGTTACTATTTAACCATGTCTTCAGGTACTTCGGCATCCCAGAAGACATCGTCTCAGACAGAGGTCCTCAGTTCATCTCCCGGGTATGGAAAGCATTCCATTCGCTCCTAGGTGTGGCCATCAGTCTGTCCTCTGGACACCATTCACAATCTAACGGGCAGACGGAGAGGAAGGTTCTGGAGATTGGACGCTTCCTCCGTACCTTCTGTCACGGCCACCAGAACTCCTGGAACCAGTTCCTAGGGTGGGCCGAGTACGCACAGAACTCCCTGCGACAACCTACCACCGGACTTACTCCATTCCAGTGCGTGCTCGGCTACCAACCTCCACTCTTCCCCTGGTCAGGAGAACCCTCGGATGTCCCCGCCATCCACTACTGGTTTCGGGAGAGCGAGAGGGTCTGGGACGCGGCCCACCACCAACTCCAACGGGCCCTACGCAGGCACAGGATGACAGCCGACCTTCGCCGATCCGAGGCTCCGGCATACCAACCTGGTCAGAAGGTCTGGCTGTCCACCCGGGACATCCGCCTGCGCCTGCCCTGCCGCAAGCTAAGTCCCAGATTCATTGGCCCATTCACCATCCTTGAGCAGATCAATCCGGTCACTTACAAACTCCAATTACCACCTGAGTATCGGATTCATCCCACTTTCCATGTGTCTCTCCTTAAGCCTCACCATCCCTCTGTTTCTCCCTCCACAGAATCTGGCGAAGCGCGCCCTCCACTCCTCCTTGAAGACGGTGCTGCCTACGAAGTAAGAGACATCCTGGACTCCCGGCGGCGTGGTGGACAACTTGAATACCTAGTGGACTGGGAGGGATATGGTCCAGAGGAAAGTTCATGGGTCCCACGCAACGACATCCTGGATCCGAACTTACTAAACACCTTCCACTCCAGTCATCCTAGACCAAGATGGCGGCGCGTGCACATCGCGAGGCTCAGCGTCTCTCCAGTTTTTGCAATTTTGCAGTATTTTTCCTGCTCATCTCGGGTCTGTTCGTACTGAACAGCTTTGCTTTAACATCATACACCCGACGGGAGCTTTTGGATATCGGTGAGGACTTTTCCAACAGTTTTATCACCAATCTTCGACTCATCCCTGAGATCGCCAGAACACCCGAGGCTACGCACTCTACCCGGCCGGGCAGAAGTGCTCGCAGGCGGCGTCGAGATTGTAAACAAAGGCGGGGGAAGCGCGGAGGTCTAAGAGCTAAGCTAAAGCTAACACCGATCTGGCTCTCTTTACCGAGCATTTTCCTCGCTAATGTGCGGTCACTGGTGAACAAAATGGATGAGTTACGACTTCGCATCACCCACAGTAAGAGACTTTTGGACTGCAATGTCATGGTTTTCACAGAAACATGGCTACACAGTGATGTACCCGATAATGCTATTGAGCTAGCCGGACGCTACACGCTCCGGGCAGATAGAACAGCAGATGACTCCGGCAAGACAAGAGGTGGTGGATTGTGCATTTATGTAAACAAAGCTTGGTGTACGAACACTGTCATTGTTGGGAGACACTGCTCAGCTAACCTAGAGTTTCTCATGGTTAAATGTAGACCCTTTTTATCTGCCGCGGGAGTTCACTTCCACCATAATAACTGCAGTCTATATTCCACCGGATGTTAATGCCAAGCTTGCTTTGAACGAACTTCATGCAGCCATTAGTAAACAACAGACTGCTCACCCGGAGGCTGCTTTTATTGTCGCGGGTGATTTTAATCACTGCAAATTAAAGACAGTGCTCCCCAAATTTCACCAGCATGTTTCCTGCCACACCAGAGGAGACAAAACCTTGGATCATGTTTACACAAACATTGATGGAGCTTACATCGCGACCCCCCTCCCCCACCTCGGACAGTCTGATCACCTTTCTTTGTTTCTCACCCCCAAGTATTCACCCCTCATCAACCGTGTGAAGCCATCAGTGAGAACCATCAAAGTGTGGCCAACTGGAGCAGACTCTTTACTTCAGGACAGGTTTCAACACACTGACTGGAGTATGTTTGCTTCTCAGGCTGCCTGGGGCTCTCACACGGACATTGATATCTATACCTCCTCTGTACTGAATCACATCAACACCACCATTGACAGTGTTACAACAGAAAAACAGATATCAACATACCCTAATCAGAAGCCATGGATGAACAAGGATGTGCGAATTCTGCTGAAAGCCCGCAACACTGCCTTCAGGTCAGATGACGCTCAGGCCTACAGTAAATCCAGGGCTAACCTGAAAAGGGGCATCAAAAAGGCCAAGTACTGCTACAAGCTGAAGGTAGAGGAACACTTTTCCAACTCTGACCCCCGACGCATGTGGCAGGGCATCCAGATCATCAGTGACTACAAGTCAAGTAATTCCACTCCAACGGTCACGGACGTCTCCTTCCTTAACGAGCTAAATGACTTTTATGCTCGCTTCAACAGCGACAGCAAGGAGACGGCCACCAAAACCACACACTCAGCAGATCACCAACCTCTCAAACTCACCTCCACAGATGTCCACACTGCATTGAGCCGGATCAACGCACGCAAGGCTGCCGGCCCGGACGGCATTCCTGGACGTGTGCTTAGATCATGTGCAGAGCAGCTTGCAGGGGTCTTCACAGACATTTTCAACCTGTCCCTCACCCAAGCAACTGTGCCAACATGTTTTAAGTCCACATCCATTGTGCCAGTACCGAAACACTCCTCCCCGCTGTGCCTGAATGACTATCGCCCTGTAGCACTCACACCCATCATTATGAAGTGCTTTGAGCGATTGGTCCTAGCACACCTCAAAGACTGCCTCCCACCCACACTGGACCCACATCAATTTGCCTACCGCAGAAATAGGAGCACAGAGGATGCAGTATGCACAGTGCTGCACTCTGCACTCACACACTTGGACAATAACAACACATATGTTCGGATGTTGTTTGTTGACTTCAGTTCAGCATTTAACACCATCATTCCCTCCAAGCTGACCACAAAACTTGGAGACCTGGACATTAATACCTCCCTATGCAACTGGATCATGGACTTTCTGACCAACAGACCTCAGCATGTTCGGTCAGGCCACACCCACTCCACCACAATCACACTTAACACCGGAGTACCACAGGGCTGTGTGCCGAGCCCATTCCTCTACTCCCTGTACACCCACGACTGCAAGCCTGTGCATGGATCCAACTCCATTATTAAGTTTGCAGATGACACCACGGTGATTGGCCTCATCAGTGACAACAATGATACTGCCTACAGGGAAGAGGTACAGCACCTGGCCACATGGTGCGCTGACAATAACCTGCTCCTTAACACCAGCAAGACAAAGGAGCTCATTGTGGACTTCAGGAAGAAGAAAGGAAGCACACATGACCCCATCCACATTAACGGGATGGTTGTTGAACGTGTCTCCAGCTTCAAGTTCCTGGGAACCACCATCTCTGAGGACCTGTCCTGGACCACAAACACCTCCAGCCTGGTCAAGAAGGCTCACCAACGCCTCTTCTTCCTCAGAACACTGAAGAAGAACCAGCTGTCTTCAGCCATAGTGGTGAACTTTTACCGGTGTGCGATCGAGTCTGGTATGGGAACTGCTCGGTGGCTGACCGCAAAGCACTGCAGAGGGTGGTGAAAACTGCCCAACGCATCACAGGAACACCACTTCCTGCTATTGAGGACATCCAGAGGAAACGCTGTCTACGTCGAGCTCGCAGCATTCTTAAGGACTCCTCTCACCCTGACCATGGACTGTTTAACCTCCTGCCCTCCGGGAGGCGCTTCAGGAGCCTCCGGACAAGGACCAGCAGATCCAGGAACAGCTTTTTCCCTACAGCTGTCTCCTTGCTGAACTCTGCCCTCTGACAACCCCCACACCATACACACAGACTCCTCCCCCACTTCATCACTACATCTGACCGATTTATTTATTATTATTTATTTACAACAAACAAAACAGTAAACTTGCTATTACTTGCACTACTGTCTGTTCATCCAGATACACTGAATAACCCATTTGCACACTGAAATATTTCTATGCACTTTACTTTCCATTGCAATAGTGTAAATTATGTTCATATGTTCATAGTTCTGCCTATAGTGTACATACACTTTCACATATTCCATCTGTATAGTATGTTCATAGTTCACCTATCTGTATATCATGCTGATAGTATTTAAAATTTAAAATCTGTAAATTATGTCCATAATACTTATCTGTATAGTTATTGTACATATTGTAGACCTTGTATATTCTGTACTTACTGCTTATTGCACTTCTGGTTAGATGCTAACTGCATTTCGTTGCCTTGTACCTTACATGTGCAATGACAATAAAGTTGAATCTAATCTAATCTAATCTAACAGGCCAGCTCCCAGAGGAAGAGGACGTCCACCACGTCGTCGGGGTCCTCGGCCCTCAGGAGCGGGCCGTGGGGAGGGGGGTACTGTTACAGACACGCCAGGTTCCACCTCCATTCAATCACAGCGCACGCCCTCACCTGAGTACTGAGCACTTCCACCTGACCCTCATCAACAGTCAATCACCTCTGCACTACAAATACCACACACACGCACTCAGTCAGCGTCCGGTCTCGTTCGCAACAAGGTCTTACCTTTATGCTAACTCTAAGGACTAACTCTATCTCTACTTACCTCTCTCCAGCGATCTCCAGAAGTTCCCAGCCATCTCCGTGCTTGTGTGTGGTACACCTCCCTACCTTGACGTCTCTACCCCTCTACTACGGATCCATTCATCACTGCCAGTCTACATATCACTTTTTCCAGCACTACCCGCTCATCTGCTTGTGCCTGAATAAAACTGTCTTTCTGTTATCCTCAGCCTCCTGGGTATTTCGTAACAGGTGCCCTCGTAAGCCACCATCACTTCATCAATGAGAAGGCATTGTTCTCTGAACATGTCAAAAAGAGGGCGACTCTTATGGAAGCGGTCAGTGCAGCCTTCCATCTGTCGTTGAAGTGGACATTTCTTCGTTGCACTTTAAAACGCTTCACTGACATGGTCCAGTAATCTTCTAAAGAGGGAAATTCAAAAACTCCCATGTACAGCAAAATTGACAAAAAATATTCAATTTCAGCAACTGTGGTGTTGACGGATGTCCCAGTCTGTTGAACTGAGTATTGGTTGGTATGCTCAGTTATGTGCTCAATCATCTGGTCAGTGAAGAGCCTCTTCCAATACATGAATGGTGTCTGGACTGACTCTGGAAGCATTAAGACAGGCTCAGGCACATTGAAAGGTGGAATGTCCTTCTTTACCCATGTGGTCTTTCTGGACTTTGCAGGATGGGAGGGAGTTTGATAGAGGTCTGAAGAGACTTCAACAAGCCTGTTCCTATTTCTCAATTTCTTTAGAGAGAGCATCAAATCTTTGCTGTGTGGAGAGACATGATTATAATTTTCATCATCTGGATCACTGAGATCTTCAACTTCAGAATCACATGGATGTAGGTCTTGGGCTTCCATAAAATGATCAACAGTCCATTATGCCTGAAAGACATGGCACATAATAAACATTACTATACACAAAAATTAAAAACTGTGTCTTGTTAATCAGTGCCTCAGGTACAGCTATCCATGAAAAATTATAATTGTCATACTGATAAACTGTTTTCCTAACATAGAAACATTGAGATTTCATACAAATTGATAAGAAAATGGTACTAATACTAATAAATATTTTGTGTACAGTGTATGATACATTAAATAACACACAACTATGAAATTAGATAACAAGAGACATAAAATATTTCACTGTGAATGATAAGGTAATTTTACTGTGCTAAATAAAATATGGACAGATATTTCCATCCATCCTTTCAATTGCAAACTCATAAACATGTTATATTTGTCAGATTATTAAACAGAAAATTGAATGTTTATAGCTAACTACCCATCTAGAAAGCTGTAGCTATAGCTATTTTATGTTATTCCAAAAAGGCTTGGATACTGTCAGCATTCTACCTCCTGTAGTTTGTCTCCATGCCTCTAGAGGTCCCCTGTGTTCCCTTCTGCCTTAATTCTTCCTCGTTTACTCTTGTTAGCATTATCCAGCTCACCTGTGCCTTGTTTCTCCTAGAGTATTTTAGCTGTGTTTTCCCCTTTGTTCCACCCTTGGTTTTTGAGTCTTGGCTGCGTGCTACCTGCTTTGTTTTTCCAAGTCCTTCCAAGCTACCTCAAGTAAGGTGTTCTTAGTTATTTGATCGTTTATGTGCTCTAGTTTTGTTTTCTCCCCTTGTTGAGTTTTTATTTTCCCATGTTTTTTTTTTTTTTTCTCCATTTATCTTTCATGTTATTAATTCCTCTGTCTGAGAAGAACTTTTGTTGGATTTTTGGCTTGCAAAGACTTTTAATTGCAAGTCAGTCGTGTGTTAATCATTTGCGAAACTGCCGGCAGGTGGCACAAAGGGACGGATTGCAAACTGACTGTAAATTTAAAACGTTGATTTGTAAACGGAGATGAAAGGACGAGGCAAAACAACAGTAACATTATAAAATAATATTGTAACATCCTTAAAAACCATTACAATATTTACAGTGAGTTAATTTTAAGACGTGGGATAATCATAGATTACAGTCTACGCATCAAAATTTAAAATAAAGACCTTTACCCAAAGGCTGTTATGCATGGTATTGTTATTTAAGTCATTCATATATATATATATATATATATATATATATATATACACACACACAGATTAAAAGCTAAATGTTTTCATTTCAGTTCATTCTTGGTAAAAAAAATAAATAAAAAATTCCTTCAGGTTCCATATGTAGAGCGAAATCAGCATTTAGAAATAGTTCTTATTAACTCAGCTATTATTCTTGATTTTTCAAACTGCTAACACTTTGCAGTTTTTAATTATGCTTTTACTGTGTGACCAAAAATTCTTATGTTTCAGCTGTTTGATCGCGCTGGTGCCTCATGCGTGTATATATTCACTGGAAATAGCGCAGCCATTCACTGTGCCATTCGGCGTGAGCAGCGGTCCACTTTGGCATATTTTACTGAAACAAGCATGAACTACAAAGCCTATTTTACCTAATGAATAATAGTTAAGCTTCAAATGTGTAACATCACGAATATGGAAATGTTTGGATTTGTCTCAAAAACATAATTTATTTTTAGTGTGTTTTTAGAAAAACATGCATCCATTGCATCTGAAAATTACTCTAAGAAACAAATAAATAAATAAATAAATAAATAAATAAATGTGCATGCACAGGCAGAACCTGCCTCCTGCGTTGCTCAGCTGTGGAAGATTAAAAATGTTTGATATAAAGGTTGCTTTCCCATTTAACACAGGAATTGTTCATTTTAAAACAATCAAATTATATTGTTAGTTTCATGGTAACACGCAATCAAGGTCTTCGGATACTATAAAAGATACCAGTTCATTAAGGGTACATGCACTGTGACATTTTCACCCGTTTCAACTTATAAACTCCTTGAGATTTTAAAGTCAGTTTAATAGTATTGAGATCCAAGTTAAATCTAGTATTAAAAAAAAGCTTTAAAATTCTTAAATTATTTCTATGAATTAAAGTAGCCTAATTTAAATATGTTATCATGACTTTTCATCATATCATTTTTTACAGTGTGATAACCAACTGGATTCATTTTCCATTTCGGAAACCAAGCACACACTTTTTTTCTTTTTTTAAATATATTATTCGCTCACATATTGTCAGGACAGATGAGGACCCAAGAGCGGATGAGGCTGAAAAAATTGTAGTTTTATTAACAGAAGGAAGGCGAAGGCCTAACCTCCCAAAAAATCAGGAAAAAATGGCTCAGTCATGGCTTCCAACTGCACTGCGTACAGGAAATGCGCTCCGCCTCCATAAGCACCAGGAGAAGAGGGGGCAATGAATCCAAAACGGGAGACAGGAGAATAGTCGAGCAGACGGGGGTCAAGCGAGGTGCAGACAGGGCTGAGAACGGCGGGCAGCACCGGGGTCAAAAACAGGCCAGGTTGAGAACCAGAAGAACAGTCCGAGAAACTCTGAGGGCAAAACACACATTACACCAACTGGGCAGACAAACAGTCTAGCGCTCAGACCAGAATGGAGAGACCAGACAGAACCAAAGCCAGAAACACCAAAAATCACAGAACACACTGACAAAGAGTAGTGAAATCAAGCAGAATAAATAGGGTGAGTAACGAGATACAGGTGCGTCAGACAAGCCGCAGCATAGATTGCTGAATGGGATCAGCTGGCACTAGAGCGAAGGGAAGGAAAACCAGAGAAAATAGATTAAATGATAGAGAGAAAAAAACTGAAACAAAACGAAAGAGTAGAAAAATGAGCAGAAACAAACAAAAAAATAAACAAAAAGAACAAAAAGTAAAAAAAGAAAAAAGGACAGATCATACCATTTTGTTTGTTTGTTTGTTTGTTTTTATTTTTTTATTTTTTTTATTTTTTTGAGGAAGGTGCCACTGTCAGGGGAGTCAAAAGATAATTACATTATCATTAGGGTTGCCAATTAACTTCAGAAATTGAAAATAAGGGCTAATTGTGATTCTTTCTCATTTATTCTTTAAGAAAATAAGGGACAGAATAAGGGACGATACAAATATTTGTAATGTACAATAATGTAGGGCTATTTCGGCCTGCAGGTAAAAATTTATCAGAAATAATCATTTGTTTTGCTTCATGTACAATTATTTAAAAAAAAAAACATCGGCCTGAGTAAATTTTACCATTATAGAATTGTGACTTTACAAGGGTAGTAATTTAGGAGGTGAAAATACTGTGAAATTACAAATGGCATGGAATTTTAAAGCACAACAACCGAAGGTCTATGAAACGTTAGTAAATAAAGCATTTATTTATTTATTTATTTATTTATTTTTAAACACTGTCACTTAAAGTTTTGAACTAAAATATTATTTCAATCATATAGCCTGTGAATAGATAAAATGCATACTTTTCAATGAAAGAACACTCTGAGAGTGTAGGTTGCTTCTGGTGTTTGGATTTGTACTTCAATATAATGAGGTCCAAGTTTAAGAATAGCCTACACAAGTTTTTTTTTTTTTTTTTTTTTTTTTAAACTCTATTTATCAGCATTAACTTACAATGAAATACATCTTCCTTCAGGTAGACTGAATGTTTTCCTGCCTTGCTAAATGTTGGGCTCATAATCATAAGTTGCCTTCGCCCCAAACTGATTTTGTAAATTCAAAACGTGCGGATGGTGAACCTGGTTCAGTTAGCGCTCGCTGTGAGGTGGGAGCAGCTGGCAGAGGATTCCGCTTGGCCTTAAAGCCTTCCTCAAATGCCTATGTTCACAAATATCAATTATTTTCACAAAAATAATGATTAATTATCAATTGAGAATTTGTAATTATTATGGTCTGGTGAAAATAATAATATGGGCTGCGAGAAAATAATAAAAAGAGTATGGCTGCTGTGAGGGCAGGCAGCATAATTCAACCCAGTAACATGACAGCACACCATTCCTTGCAGCCAGCTGAAGGGGGTTGGGGTTTGGAGGTGGTTCTGTATAGCTTGTGGGCATTTAAATAAAGGTGTGAATCTCTTGCTCTGTCTTATGAGGGTTTCAAGCTTGAGCAGGTTTAGGCACTGTCCATATGACAAAGTAGGACAAATGCCTCGTTAGGTTTGGCTTTTGTAATTTTTGCAACTGCATACAGAGTATTACATACATTACAATATAATAGGGTGAAGTCAGCTAAAATGGGCCACGTTTTGGAAAATGACATAATAACTGACTATAAAATTAAGAGATATTATGCTACAACCTTATTTGGCCCATTTTACCTGATAGCCCATTTTAGCTGAATTCACTCCGTTTTTTTTTTCCTCAGGAGAGATGAGGCACCTCTGAGAGAGAGGCAAAGAAACTGGCGAAAGAGACGCGTATCTGCCAAAGAGACAAAAACATTTGTTCTTAATGTATTTGTTGCCTTGTAGCTACTATTTTCAGAGTTTTAATTGTCTGCGGCAACGCTGCAGTCGTATTGGCAATACAAATGTAAAAATATATTGCAGTAATAAGAAACTGTCCCGAGATGTCATGTAGGCCTAATTATTTTCAGTTTCATTACTGATGTGACATCCGCAGTCAAAACCTGGGGCCGGATTCACAAAAATCTTCTCCGAATTTATGCAGACACATATAAAACACTTTAAAAATTTAACAGAGATGTCTAGAGGGTATTTAATAGGTCTGCCCCCCACGTAAGATTTTTCCATTTACTAGTAGTTGTTCATTTGTCATTATTCAACTAATCGCACGTGTATATTAAATTAACATCTATAATCCATAATGAGCCTTAATATATTCCGCACTCAAGCACATGCATTAAGTCAAAGCACAGGCAGAAGTAGTGGCTTCTGAGTGGGCGGACCAGCGCGTCACCACCCTCTGCACCGGGGGATCTTGAACGAGCCTTTGTTTATATTCCGCTGTGAGGAAAATGGTGGCATGATCCGATTTGCCGAAAGCCTGTAGTGAGCAAGCTTTGTAGGCATGCTTAAACTGAGTGTAGCAATGATCCAGTGTATTCGGTCCCCTGGTTAACCCTGAGGCTGGCTTTGTTAAAGTCCCCAGTCATAGTTTGTGTTCTTATTTCTCTTTCTTTCAGTGCTTGTTCACAGCAGGTGTTTGAATGATTGAAAGGATCGTTTCAAGAACATCATACTAAACTTTAAATAACATTCTAATAACATTAAGGAAACCAGACATTTTTAAGTTCTTGGAATATTAAAAATTAACGTTCCTGGAATGTTGATTTTAAAATCAAAATTAAGTTGAAAGAACATTTGAGGAACATCATACCTTTCAAAAACCTAACGCAGTGGTTCTCAACCCGCGGCCCGTCACAAATTCAAATGCAGCCCACCATGCTGAACACAATTTGAAAAAATAACTTTGTTTTTCAATTCATGTTAGTTTTTACATTAATTTAAAAATCTACTAAACAAATATAAGCTATATTGCTTTTATGTAAAATAATTTTGTTTTTCATATATTATTTTCAGACACGAGTAGACCTGTAGCCTACTCATGTAATTAACGTTATTTAATGCATTTAACAAAAACATACAACCATGCTTACAAGCAAAAACTTACAAGTCATCAGCAGTCATTAGTTTGGTAAAATAGAGCATCAGAATGGACACATTTGGTATTAAGGGAGAAAAACTAAA
The DNA here is from genome assembly GCA_024542945.1 of allo-octoploid hybrid of Carassius auratus x Cyprinus carpio. Classification (NCBI taxonomy): domain Eukaryota; kingdom Metazoa; phylum Chordata; class Actinopteri; order Cypriniformes; species allo-octoploid hybrid of Carassius auratus x Cyprinus carpio. Next base: position 65,672 of record JANHFF010000661.1, read on the forward strand.
TGTGGAAAATGCCAGTGAAGGAACACATACAGAGTACAAGGGTACTCGCAGCAGTGAAGGTAGGAGAGTGCCGGACTTTCGGCATCAACTTTCGGTTCGCCACTCACTTGAAGATGTACAGCCCGTCTTTTTTCCCCGTTCTCCCGAAACAGCTTATACTACTGTTTCAGCTATATTAAAGTAGTTCAGTTTTGTATGTAATGGCAAAATGATTATATTTTGTTTAGTTTTTTTTATTAAGTTAATGTAGAAAAATGTTTGGAGCATTTTTTGGTCATTGAATAGCCTATAAGTTTTTGTTTTTTAAAGTAACGACCAAGCGGCCAGCGGCAGACAATGAGCTGATCATAGCCTATGTTTGATCAATTTGGCCTTCTCAAATCATCCCAACTTGCCTAAAATAAAATCTATAGATATAAAACAGTTCAAGCATATAACAGTTTTTTAATGTTAAACCTAGATAAATGTGTGCTATATCCAATAGTTTGTGCAGAGTGGAAGCTAAAGCGCACTTTGCAGGACAAAGAGGTGCCAGCTCGATCACTTGCATTTTTTCAGTGGATACGCCGGCATTTTTACTCATAAAGGTAAGAGTAATACATAATTCGTAACTGTAAAGGATCTAATTTTATTTGTGTACACTCACAATATCAACAAAATGTTGTGCTTCTATAAAATAAAGAAAACAAACATCATGCACTTTCTGCCATCTCATCTTGGACAGGAGCGCTTACAAAAATTAACCAAAACCCAGCTAACACATGCTTCACAGACATGATAAATATATCCATAGAAAGCTTTAAATTACTACTTAATGAACTAAAACAAATCAAAAACAAGAACTTTCATTATAATCAATCACAATCCATAAATATGCACTTCTCTCTAAAGGCGCATCTGAGGAGATGGTGAGTCAGGATAGGCAACTTCATCCTTGCGACACCGACTCAGAAAACATTATTTTATTCGTAAATAATTTAAATATCCCCTTACTATTTCCCCCTGACACATTCATGGCAATTAATTTTGCTGGTGCTTTGCGGCAAGCTTTAGCCTATTGCGTGCATTTGAACTCAGAACTGTTCAGCTGAGCTGACGGCACATCAATATATGATATTTGGATCAACGTAGGCTACATTTGTGAATGCACATTTTCTGAAATTGTTACACGTCAAGTCACTGCTTCCGTGCTTGTCTTACAGACTGCAACTTACAAACGCAACTTCACTGTTACTCCTTTTGAGCCGAAATTTCACAAAATTGGTCAGGTCCTGACAGCATCAGGTGTTTTATTAATGGGGAGTATAATTTATTTATTTCAATGAATGTAATCGATTACATATCATAATATTTAGGATATAATAGGCTATTATAAATCTGTTTGGTTTGAATTGGTGACATTATATGTAAATGATATGCATGCAGCCCGTGAGACTTGCAGTGCGGCCCAGTGGAAAAAAAGGTTGAGAACCACTGCTCTTATGTCAAGAAAACTTTTGATTTTTTTTGAATTTTTTTTTTTTATGTTCCCAGAACCAACGCCGAATATTTGGAGAACATCCTTGTAACAAAATTCTGTTAGCTGGGTAGGGGGTAAAATTGATGTTTTGACGAAACGAAACACAGCTTCACTGTTTGGAGAATGAGTAAACATGCTGTTCACACACACAACTTTCATCCCCTCTCTCTCGATAATAAATTAAAATCAATGCTATAATTCATGCATTCAAATACAGGTGATCTTACTGCAATACTTAATTTTTGATGTCTGATTTGAACTGAGCAAAATGCTAGATCTCGGCTGCACGTTGGGTGGTTCTTTGTCTCCATCATGCAATAAATAATTTAATGCACAGTTAAAAAATATACAAATAATAAACTGCTTAGTTCAACCTCAAGCATGCTGTTATGTTGGTCCATACAAAGCAAACTGGGACCTTATTGCTTTCACAAATCATGAGAAAATCGAACCACAAACGGACCCACAAAGGAACCGAACGCAGACCACCTCTGGAGGTGGTTCTTTTTACAATACGGTTCACTTTTAGGTCCTTTTAGGGTGGTCTGAGATCACTTGTTTATTCACAAATACGAGCTGAACTGCTCCGAGAACATTAATTTGGAGGGCTCAAACAAACTAGGTGTGAAAACACCCTTAGAAGCTTGAGTAGCCAAGCATATAAAAAGCACTAAGATGATTTAATATACCATTTAATATGAGATATCTCTGTGAACACCTGTGTGGAAAAAAAATCTTCCAAATACAAATTTGTTGACTCAGCAGGGAGGCATGCATCTTAGACATTTCCGTAAATGCTGTAGAAAAACGACCTCAAATGATAGAGGCATGTATGGAGGACTAAACCTGCAGAACTTAAAAATAAGTAAATTAATATATAGATAAAATTGAATCCTGAATTTATATTTTAAATTATTTTTTTTCTTTATGTATTTATTTAACATTTATTTTTATTCATTTTAACTTTTATTTACTTATACTTTCATTCATTTTTATATTTTATTTATTTTTAAAGGTATTTATTTATGCATTTATTTATTAAATGTATTTATTTATTCCCACATGTATTTATTTTCAGATTTATTTATTCATTTATTTCTTTTTACTTTTCCATGTGCAACATGGAAATGAGGGAGGCGGTCCTTGTGGAGCGCCGGTGAATCATTGGTTGAGAGTTTACGCAGAAGCCTCAGATTAAACTAATAATAGAGATTGGAGTTTGAGAGTGGGATGTGCCAGATCAACTGGAGAGATCCAATATATTTTCACAGATTCACATTATTATTTCTAATTATTTTATAGCGGCTGAATTCCTCATAGTTACATCATTAAGCCTGGAACCATCAACATCGTCGATGAGTTTGTAGGTTGAAAACGCTACTAGACCATAGACTGTATAAAAACAGTACTAGACACACTCTGTGGAGGTTTCTAAGGCTTGTCTTCATTTTGTAATCACAGAGAAAAGACTCCCAAAAGCATTGTGAGCATAAGTTTATCATAAAACCAGTTGCACTTAATGTCTCTACAGTCTACTCAGGCTCACAATGCTTTTTGGAAACCCGACCCACTGGCATAAAGTGGGTTTTGCGCTAGACGCTCCATAATCACAAGTTTAGGGACCATCTCTAAGGTTACATACGACATTGGTATATGCGTTAGATTTTTTTATATTTATAAAAAATTACAAAAAAAATAAAAACTCAAATCATATGTAAATATTACTGAATATACCTGACTCGTAGATGAACACTTTACAGTTGGTTTTGTGACTGCAAGCTATTTTCTTAAAATGCTATTGGAATTAGAAATTGTCGTATTTAACTTTACAGATGGTCCCTGAATTTGCAAATACCGAATGTCTAACATCAGGCCAACTTTATGCCAGTGGGTCACGTTTCCAAAAAGCATTGTGAGCCTGAGTAGACCGTAGAGACCTTAGGTATAACTGGTTTTCGATAAACTTATGCTCACATTGGGAGCCTCACAATGCTTTTGGGAGTAAAGGTTTTCTCTGTGATTAGAAAAATGAATACACGCCGTGGAAACCTCCACTGAATGTGTCTAGAGGCCTCATCAACTTAGACCATTGACGATGTTGATGGTTCCGGGCTAAATGATGTAACTATGAGGGTAAGTAACTGAATTCAGTCGCTATTAAATACTTCAACATAATAAATGGGAATCTGTGAAAATATATTGGATCTCTCCAGTTGATCTAGCACATCCCACTCTCAAACTCCGATCTCTATTATTAGTTTAATCTGGTGCTTCTATGTGAGCTCTCAACCAATGATTCACTGGCGCTCAACAAGGACCGCCTCCCTTATTTCCATGTTGCACATGGAAAAGTAAAAAGAAATAAATGAACAAATAAATAAATAAATCTGGAAATAAATACACCTGGGAATAAATATGTAAAAAAAAGCAGGAATAAATACATTTTAAAATAAATTAATTAAATATAAAAATGAATTAAAGTATAAGCAAATAAAAGTTAAAAAGAATAAAAATACATGTAAAATAAATACATAAAGGAAAAAAATATATTTTAAAATATAAATTCAGGATTCAATTTACAATTGAATTACAAATTAACTATTTTTGTTTTTATCACATCATATATTTATTTATTTTCCTTTTTATTACATTTATGTATTTATCTATATATTCATTTATTTATTTTTAATTTCTGCAGGTTTAGTCCTCAATAGGCATGCAGTGTTTTTTTCTAAATTGAGGAGGCACAATCCTCCCTGTTTTTTTTAATTTCACCTATATTTTATTTGTGATCTACAGTTAATTTTAATAGTCAACTTATTTTGGGTTATCAGTCATCATAGCTTGGTAAACAATGCAGATATTATGATTGATTTTTATTTTTTATTATTATTTTTTTTTTTATTAAAATAAGAGGCATAATTTATCACGGGGACAGTCTAATACCCAAATGTAGTGTGAAGGGGCATTGCTGCCTCTCATGTGACTTTTCTCTATCCATTCTCAATAGCCTCCAACCAAACCCACAGCTTACTTTATATAGGTTCAAGTAAAACATTAAATAGTTGGGTCCTGTGCACAATGTATAACAAGCCCCACATTAGAAAAAAAAAAAAAACAATGATTCAAATAATTTTGTAATGTTTAATTTTTGCATTATTAATTATTTTACCACCCAGCGCCCCTATAGATAGATAGATAGATAGATAGATAGATAGATAGGTAGATAGAAGATTTGCTTCTTCATTTGAAACTATGGTTAATATGTAAACTCTTCACTAACTAACCAATGAAGATGCCCAAAATAACATTGCACTTTGATAAACCCTCAGATTTGCTGAGTCACTGAATACATAGAGTGGTCCTGTGAGCCTGGACCAAGAGTCCACCTGACACTGTTTCGATAGACAACTGAGATCAGATCATTACGCTGACAAGCCCTAAAACAAAGCTTCCTTAACTGTCATTTAACTTATTTGAATTACCTGAGCTGTAAATTAAAAAGAATGGAAATGAAAAGGTATCCAAATGATGGGTGCTGTGAGAGATTACATGTAGATCTCTGTGTTGATGAGCGCACCCCACGGCATGGGATATTAGAACTTCTTAAGAAACTGAGGCCAGAGTGGAAACCAGAAGATATTCAGATCAAGGCAAGTTCATCACTAAACATAAATACATTTTATGTTTTAAAATAATTTAAAACATGATTTTATAAGACTTAGTTTTGTGTTTTATGTATGGGACCCAAATTGACTGAAAGACAATGTTTTATTTTTATTTATTTATTTATTTTACCTCTTAATTTATTTATTATTTCTGTTGAAGAGGAAAATAAAACATGGCCTGTTGACTTTGTATGAATGTAAATGAATTATTCTGTCCTCCAATGACGCTTTTATCCAAACTGACTTGACTTGACATTGCATTCAAGGTATACATACATATATGATCAGTTTATACATTCCCTGAGAATCATGGTGTTGCCACTGTCATGTTCCATTTGATCTACAGAAATTGAATTAGTTGAAATTGAATTAGTTTGTCACTGTTGTGTTATATAAAGTGTTACATAACATTTATATGAATGGCTTTAATAAGCCTCAAAAACAATCTTTGTAAATTTAGCAGGAAGCTCTTTTGCAGTTCTTTATTGCCATGTGCACAGATAAACGAGTTCCTTGCGTAATGTAAATAATAAATGTGCAGAGTAATTCTTGCTTTCTTGCAAAAGTTAAAATATAGCCATGAATTCTGGTTACAGGGTCCAAACAGATCATAGTCCAAAATGACCACTGTTTTTTACTGGTAAAAAAAAAAAGTTCATTCTCCCAGGGCAATAAAGAAATTTTAGTAGTTGGAACTGAACATATGCAAACTAAAAAATAAATAAATATAGGTACAAATATTTAATTACCTTGCATAGGAAATAAAAGCCAATCAGAGCAGCTGACATTTTGTCCAGATGTTGCAGGATGAAGTGCAATCCCATGTTGATTGCATCATCCACGGACCTGTTTGCTCAGTAAGCAAACTGCAGGGGGTCCAGTAAGGTGATTTTATTTCATTTCATTTCATTTATTATACAGGAAAGGTTAAAAGGTAACATTTAAGATACAATTTAAACGGGCCTGACTCAGTTTAAAAACTGGTTTCCAGCAGGTTCCTGTTCTGCAGAACATAAAACATAAAACACAATTTACAACACAAGGTTAAAAACACTTATACAAAACATTAGCACAGGCTAAACAAATACAAACAACTAAAAACAATACAAACAGAAATAGGACAATAAATAAACGATCAGTGAGTACAAGTGTAACTGTTTAGAAGAAACAGTTTGTATGCCTTTTTGAAACATGTAATGGATGGTATTTTTCTTATGTGATGTGGAATATCATTCCAAATTTTGGTATATGTATAAAAAAAGGATGTCCTTCAGATAAGCCAGAACCAGTTTTTTTAAATGACGTCATGATGACAGATGTTAGGGCCACAGGTCTGTAGTCATTAAGTCCTGTTATCTTGGGTTTCTTTGGAACGGGGATGATGGTGGAGCGTTTGAAGCAGGGAGGCACTTCACACAACTCCAGAGATCTGTTGAAGATCTGTGAAAAGATGGGGGCCAGCTGGTCAGCACAGGTTTTCAGACAGGCTGGTGTAAAGCCATCTGGTCCTGGTGCTTTTCTTCTTTTGTTCTTCCTGATGACCTGGCACACATCATCCTCATTGATTTGAAATGCAGGAGGGGGGGAGAGGGGGATTGCAGGAGGTGTTAACGATTCTGTAGGGAGATGGTCAGAATGGGTCTGGGGGGTTATAAATCTTCAAAAAAATTAATTCAGGTCGTTAGCTAGTCGTTGATTTGCCACAGTGCAGGGGGATGGTGTCTTGTAGTTTGTGATGGCTCTCAGTCCATTCATTACTGAAGTTGAGTCGATGGAAGTAAACTGGTCTCCCACCTTTTTAGCGTAGGTCCTTTCAGCCACTCTAATCTCTTTGTTCAGTGTGTTCCTGGCCTGATCGTACAAGACTCTGTCCCCATTTCTGTAGGCATACTCTTTGGCCTGACGAATATGTCAGAGTTTTGCTGTAAACCATTGCTTATCAAGTCAAGTCAAGTCACCTTTATTTATATAGCGCTTTAACCAAAAAAGATTGCGTCAAAGCAACTGAACAACATTAATTAGGAAAACAGTGTGTCAATAATGCAAAATGACAGTTAAAGGCAGTTCATCATTGAATTCAGTGATGTCATCATGCAGCTCAGTTCAGTTTAAATAGTATCTGTGCAATAATTTGCAATCAAGTCAACGATATCGCTGTAAATGAAATGTCCCCAACTAAGCAAGCCAGAGGCGACAGCGGCAAGGAACCAAAACTCCATCGGTGACAGAATGGAGAAAAAACCTTGGAAGAAACCAGGCTCAGTTGGGGGGCCAGTTCTCCTCTGACCAGACGAAACCAGCAGTTCAATTCTAGGCTGCAGCAAAGTCAGATTGTGCAGAAGAATCATCTGTTTCCTATGGTCTTGTCCCGTTGGTCATCTGAGACGAGGTCTTTACAGGGGATCTGTCTCTGGGGCTCTAGTCCTGGTCTCCGCTGTCTTTCAGGGCTGTAGAGGTCCTCTCTAGGTGCTGATCCACCATCTGGGCTGGATACATACTGGATCCGGGTGACTGCAGTGCCCCTTTGATCTGCATACAGACTGGATCTGGTGGCTACGGTGACCTCGGAATAAGAGAGAAACAGACTAATATGAGCATAGATGCCATTCTTCTAACGATGTGGCAAGTACATTGGGTGTTATGGGAAGTGTTCCTGGTTCCGGTTTACCTAATTAATGCAGCCTAAAAATCCTTTAACGGATTTGGATATTAGAAGTGAATTAGTATGTTATGTGTAAACCAGGTTAAAGAGATGGGTCTTTAATCTAGATTTAAACTGCAGGAGTAAGTGCTAGGTTAGCAGTAATGAGGAAGTGGTCTGAGGTGTGCAGTGGAGCAACTAAAGTGTTGTCCACTGAGCAACAGCGCGTGTAGATGAGGTCCAGTTGGTCGCCTGATTTGTAAGTCGCTGTAGTAGACACTCGCTTGAGATCAAATGAGGCAAGCAGAGTGTTGAAGTCAGCAGCCTGGGGTTTATCTAGGTGGATGTTGAAGTCACCAAGCAGTACCAGAGGAGTACCATCTTCAGGATAGTTTGATAGCAGCACGTCCAACTCCTCCAAGAAGTTTCCCAATTGACCTGGGGGACGATAAATGACCACAAAGTGGATTTTAACAGGGTGGGTTACAGTAACAGCATGTGATTCAAATGAGCCATTACCTGTAGGTTGTGGTTGAAGATCAAATTTCCAATCTTTCGATATAAGGAGACCAGTACCTCCACCCCTCCCAGTCGTATGAGGGGTGTGGGAACAAGTGAAATTAGTGGAGAGGGCTGTGGGAGTGGCAGTGTCCTCAGGTTTGATCCAGGTCTCAGTCAGTGCCATGAGGCTGAGACCAGAATGAGTAGCAATAGAAGAAATGAAGTCTGCTTTGTTAACAGCGGACTGGCAGTTCCAGAGACCAACTGGAATAGAGAGCGTAGTAGTAGAGGTCAGAGGGACAGGCCTTAGATAGAAAGAAACACTCCAAAGACACACTAGTAAATCCAGCCAGTGAGGCATTTGCCACAAACAAGGACATCCACCAGGTTAACTGAAGAATTCCCAGGAAAACAACGCACACCCTCTTAGTTCCTACTTCCTTGTATTTATATTAAATCGTCGATCAGGAGGAAAGAATCAATGGACAGGAAGATTTCTGACTGCGTTCCAGGGGGCTGTCACATTTCTGTGCAGAGAAACGCACTCAGAGACTAAGGTGAAATCAAACAGTCTTTTATTAATCCACATATTTCAAATCCTCACAAAAGAAGGCAGGTGACACACTCAACATTGTCGAGATCTGACTAACTAGAACTGAACAGACAACAGCTTAAATACACAGGCAAAATGAGTATAATTGACAAGACACAGGTGAACTAATTCAAGTAATCAAGGGCAAACTCAGGAAACTAGGTCACAACAGAACTTGGCAAAGATAACAGAAACAGAAAGAAACACAAAAGTCTATTATTGTGACAGTTCGCCCCCTCCCGGAAGGGACAACTTCACACCCAAAGGGAGGGCAGTAACTCTGGAGGAAGATGTGGAGCAGACGAAAGCCAGAGAATGAAACTGGATCTGTTTCTCAACAGCACCCACCCCACAGAGCGATGCTCCCTTGAGGACCTTCCCTGGACAGCTTTGCCTAAGCGGTGTTGTTCAGTCCAGCGATGTAGAAAGAGCAGAAGCAGCTGTCTGGGTAGTGGGTTAAGTTGGAAGTGTCCACAAAGTCCTTTGTGTGGTCCTCAAGGGAGTGACTTCCCTGTTTCAGCAGGAGGATGAAGATAGAGAGGGGAATCCATAAATACAAAAACAAAATGAGGAAAAAACAAAATAAATGCTGTGTATTTACACTATTGCAGGTTGGGTCTTCTGTCATGTTTCTGTGAGAAACATGCTTGGAGATGAAGATGAATTCAAAAATCTTTAATTAATCCACATATAGGTAAATATACACAAAGGAAGGCAGGTGACACACTCAACATTGGCAAGACCAGACAAACTAGAACTGAACACACAGCAACTTAAATACACAGGCAAAATGAGGATAATTGACAAGACACAGATAGACTAACTCAAGTAATCAAGGGGAAACTCAGGAAACTAGGTCAACGGAACTTGGGCAATTGAATATAAACAGAAATAAACACAAAAGTCTATGGTTGTGACAGGGGCACTGTAAAGCCCCTGTTCCATCCCCGGATCCCAGCAAATCTGTTATGGAAATACACATTATATTACATGCATGTCTGATATTTAATGCATTTAATGTAAAAAAAAAAAAAAAAAAAAAGAAAAAAAAATCCTACTGACACCTAAGCATAGCATTTTGTTTTATCCTTCATAGCATAGTTGAGAATCATCTTTATACAAAGTTTGGTTAATGAAAATACTGAAACCTAAAAATTGATTGGTGAATGAAAAAAAAAATCTCAATTGATTTTGCCTATACCTATCTTTTCATGTCATTTTATTTTATTTATTTATTTATTTATTATTATTTTTTACAAAAAATAAAATGTCCACTACAGTGTAATGTAATGACAATAAAAGGCTTATTTCACAATATTTTTTAACCTTACTAAATGTACCCATCATCTTTAAAGGCACAATATGTAATTTTTCTGCTTTAAAAATAGCAAAAATCACTATATCTATGTTATATATTTTTTTTTAGTTGTGTACTTACATTATCTCGACAGTTTCCACGAACTTTCAAATCCGGAGAAAATTATAGTTTAATTAGAAGACACGGCACGTTTCTTTATTTCCGTTTTGTCGCCCGTCTATGGCGTCATATAACCTTTGACCTCTCTAGTTTCTCTAACTTCCTGCGGAACACGGCGGAACCGCCAAATACAAAGGGGAACACAGAGCCAACAGAAGCAAAGAACAGACGAAGAAGAAAAAGTAGTAGCTAGCCTTGATCGAGATTATTATATTTTATATCTATATTGTTTATATTAGTATTTATACCTCAATCAATCACTTACGTTAGTTATGGATCATGATTATGCTTTGCCTGCACGTTCTGTGAAGCGCAAACGAACGGGTGAAATATATGACCCGAGAAGGTTTTGGGACAAGAGAAGAAACAAGACAAAGGTAAATATTGGAGTGCAAAAAGTCTGGACAGTATTTCACCAGGACCAGGGTAGGAGACGCCTGAATACATTAACTTTAGTAGACTCATCTTACATTAGCTAACGTTACTGATAACTTAGCAAGTTAACGTTTTATTAGCTAACGTTACTTCGCGGCAATTTCATTAGAATGGCATTTCATGAAGTGAATAGCCATAACTAAACGTAACAAGAATAGAAATATAATACAAATAACAATACATTACCTCGTCAGTGAACATGTTTTCTGCTGGAGATGCTAGATGGCTGGTTGTCATTGACAGTAACAACAACTCCCATGAGCCCACGCTCTTTCCCGACGTCATCAAAGTACGTCTTTTGTTATTATTTTGATTGAGTGACCCCTGGTGGCCAAAAATTCCATACTGTACGTTTAATGTCAAATTGTTAGTTAACTTAAAAAAAAAAAAAAAAAAAAATGCTCTATAGGACTGTTACCAATCAAATTAAATTTACAGTGCAAAAAAATACAACTGCAATACACTTTTTAATAAGCCTATATATATATATATATATATATATATAAGATATGCTGAGGAAAAACATACTTTTAAATACAATAAACCGCCAGTAGATGATGGGAATTCACTTATTCATTTAACTGATTGGTTGGTTCAAAACATTGTACTGAAACAATGCGGAGTGTTGCTTGGAGAATGTGAAATACTTCTGCTGTCATCTTTCTTTGGAACTATTTTCATTGGTGAAACAGAACAAAACAGTCAGTATTGTGTCTAAAATTTACTTGGTTGTTGAACTAAAATCAAGGTAATATTTGCACTCATAAAAATATTCAGCAAAATAGCTCCCTTGTCATGGCATATTACTTAAATACACCATGTTAGAAATAAAATAAACATGTTGGATTTTTACCTCAGTATGTTTCTATGTTTCTGTGAATGCTGTACACATTTCATTTCTCCATTTAAGTCTCTCACAAACAGTCAGGCAGTGCAAGCCCCAACAACAGCTGTTTGAGCTGAATGTAAAAAATCAAAATAAGCATTTTAACCCATGGCCACCAATTAAATCCGAGAACTCTCTGAACCTCCATAGACAGCAATGGTACTACCACCATGGTCAAGGCACAGAAACATAGTAAGGATGTTGTTAAAATGGTCTATGTGACATTAGTGGTTCAACATTTCTTCTCCTCCGCGTGTGTTCCGAAGATGAACAAAGGTCTTACGAGTTTGGAATGACATTAGGGTGAGTAATTAATGACCAAATTTTTATTTTTGGGTGAACTATCCCTTTAAAGCTCTAGGAGGAGTTAAGAATTGAAAAATTCAGTCTCAGAAGAAAACAGAATAATAATAATATTAAGTTTAAATAAGTAAACTATATGCAATATAGAATGACATACTTTAAAGTCTTATGAATTCCATTATGAATTACTGAAAGATTATTAACTTTTAAATTCTAAAGACATAATCAGATGAACACTTAAGTAGCAAATATACAGTACAGTACAGTATTCATGTGCATAGAACACAATATTACAGTAACACTACAGCAGGAGTTTTCAAACCTGTCCTGGAGGACCCCCTGTCCTCTGTCATCTAACACACCTGATTCAGCTCATCATCTTGTTAGTAGAGACTGCAAGAACTTAAATTGGGTGTGTCTGATAAGGGAGACGTACAAAATGTGCAGGGCTGGGGGTCCTCCAGGACAGGTTTGAAAACCACTGCACTACAATATAGGAAACATATTCTCTTTTATCTACAACTTTTGCCTTAATTAACTCCTAATTTACTGCTTATTAATAGTTGGTAAGGTAGTTTTTGTAGCATTTAAATTTATGTATTGGGTAGGATTTAGGGATGTAGAATAAGGTTGTGCAGAATAAGGCATTAATATGCACTTTAAATACTAATGAACAACCAATATACTAGTAATATGCAAGCTAATAAGCAAATAGTGAAAAGTGAGAGTTGAACTCTAAAATAAAATGTTACCAATATTAACGTTAGCTAGAAAGTAGAAACGGATTAACGTTACACTACCTTTTTTGTAAATGGAGACTTTTATTGCGCTATCTGTGTTCATCTTCAAGCAGGCAGTTTGGATTCTGGATTAAAACAATTCTAGCTGTTATTCAAAGGCAGCAATACACCCAAAATGAATGCAACTGTCATATAATTCTAAGAAAGTAAGATCCAGCCCCACTACTGAAAGATGTCTAGGCTATATAAAATGTGCATGTGAAACACTAAAGGTATAAAGATAAAAAAGAATTGTGTCATCCAAGATTGGAACTGATTTTTGTGTATGTGAATACATAAAAGATAAAAAAAAAGAAATACATAAACTGAAAAAGCCATAAAAAAACATTTACAGGTAATTATTGTGAAAGGGAGAGTTCTGCTGACCTGGAGACAGGTTTGTTGTTTGGGCCACGCACTGTACCAGTAAGTAAAACATCCTCCAGCACCTCTGTAACCGATTCTGCCATGTTTGAATGTGAAAGACTCCGTACTCACTTAGTTCCGTCAAATAAGACGATTCTAGCCACAAACATTATACAGCAATTTCTTCAACAACCGTTTGCACGTTTCATTGATTTTAAATGTCCTTACATCAGAACTGATGCCAAATCCTTTTGTAATTGAGACCCTGGAATTAAGCTGACCTTTGCTGAACACTCAAGGCAGAAGCCATTTTAGTAGTAAAGTACCGTGGGGTTTCAGTCAGGGCCTTCAGTAAGCAACTGTAAACTACATACCCTTACAAATCTATCTTACAAATCTATGTAACAGCTAACGCAGCCATATGCATATAATTTACATATTGTGCTGCACACAGGCTCTCAACAACAATGACAGCTGATCAACAATTTCAACAGTAGGCTAGATTGGGGTGGGTTAAATGCAGAGTAATTTCCATACATGGATCAGTAAAAGTAATCCACCAATACATGGGTCACTATGAACATTCACATCACTCTAAAAAGATGACTCGCCCAAAGCAGCAAAACTGTACAAATGCAGGACATCCACACACCACACCACAGTATTATCAACCACATACACTTCCATAACAATGTGTCTGATACAATACTCGTCAAATAATAAAGCACTCACCTGTCACTTGTAAATAAACTCTGTGCATCTGTCATTCCATGTTCCTTTACTCGTATTAAAAAGTAAACATGGGCCAATAACTTGTGCTCTGTGCTAGCTGTTAGCCACTCATAGTTGCAATCTTTGAAATGGCACACAAAACCTTTCTTAGCGAATTCAGTTTGAGTAGTTTATCCTTTCTCAGTTATTCCTCTTTTGTCTGCAAAAGAGCGCCTTGAAAAAGGCAATTAGTAGATCGTCAACAAACTCTTGTGTAGGCGCTGGCAACTGCGACTGTCATTTTCTTTTCATTTAATTTCACTTTCATACCTTGGAAATTTCCAACTAAACACTGGGGGCAGTGTTGCCAAATTGGGCTACTTTAACACTGTTGCTGTGGGTTGTTTTTCATGTCCGCTGGTTGAAGCGACCTCAATAACGTGATATTTAGCCCCTGGAATGTGAATTTTACCAGGGGAACCCCGCCAAAAACGCGTATTTTACTTCTGGAACCTGATTTTTAACGGGGGACCCCTTCGAAACGCAATTGGTCGGGTTTTGTCCAGAAAACCTAGCAACCCTGGCTGGGGGTAGCACTGGGCACATCGCTGGACCCAGAGGGCGTGCTGTCATTGAATGTCAAAATTTGATTGGCTGATGATTCTGTCACTAATGCTCATTACAAATCAGATGTGACGTCTTTGAACAAAGGGAAGCACTATCTGTAATGCTGGCCACAGACTTTTTTTTTTAATGTAGGATATTCCAGTTCAACCTCAACAAAACTAATAATTGGCCATTTTGTGAACATTACACAAATGAAAATGATACTTAAATAATAATAATAATAATAAAAACATTTTTCACACAATTTTATTTATAGGGCCAGCAGAGAAGGCCCTGCTGACCCTGACGGCCCAACACTGCATTTTAGTAATGTTTTTGCTTTGTTAACATGTCACATTACAATAAAGTTTTTTTTCAAGAATATTTTGTCATCTCAGACCTCAAAATGATATCCTCATAACATTGTACTAATGTGGCTGAGAGAATGTTCTTCCTTTATTATTATGGAACATTGTGGCAATATTTTATTGCAAACATTGAATAATCTGTTTTCTTAACAACATCCCGGAAAATGTTCCCGGAAAAAATATTCTAAAAAGTACCAAATTGGGTACTTTGACTTTTAACAATAGCAGAACTCTTTTTTTGTTCTAAATAGAACCCTTTTTTAATAAGGTTCCATAAAGAACTGTGCTTTGACAAGTTTATAGGACCTGGTGTTACAATTTATTTTAAATTAATATCAAGTCAAGTCACTTTTATTGTCACATAACCACAGCACATGTGCCTTGGTGAGTGAAATTCTTGGGAGCTTGCACCAGAAATTGCAGAAACAGTTAACATATAACCATACAGACTTCAACAGGTGAAAATATGCAATATGCACATACATATAGTCAGTACACACAGTGTACTATTGGACATACTTACAGTTAGCACTACACATTTTACGCAATATGTACATACATACAGTTAGCACTACACATTATACAATATACACAGAATGTACACATTCTACATTATGTAGACATATATACACATGAAAATATGCTAAGGTGCAACAGAGTGTACGTGGGCTGGATACAGAAATGTTATGGATGTGCATTGGATGGAATCCAGTGGTAGCAGGTAGATTATTGTATTAAATAGTTCGGTGTTGAACTGTTAAAGTTAAAGTGCAGTGTGTGGCATACCATATTGTGGAGTATGCTGTAGGGTGTATTAGTTCAGACTGTTCATAAGTCGGATAGCCTGAGGGAAAAAGCTATCCCTCAGTCGGCTAGTGCGGGATCGGATGCTGCGGAGACGTCTTCCTGAGGGCAGCAGAGAGAGCAGTCTGTGGGAAGGATGGCTGGAGTCACTGATGATCCTCCGGGATTTCCTTATACACCGCCTGGTGTAGATGTCCTGGAGGGAGAGAAGCTCACCTCCAACAATGTGGCTGGCAGTTCGCACGACCCTTTTCAGAGCTTTGCGTTTGCCAGCGGTGCTGTTTCCAAACCAGGCAGTGATGCAGCCCGTCAGGATGCTCTCTATAGTGCAGGTGTAGAATGATCTGAGGATGCTGGGGCTCATTCCAAACTTCCTCAGTCGTCTCAGGAAGAAGAGGCGTTGATGTGCCTTCTTCAGCACTGCATCAGTGTGTGTAGACCAGGTGAGACCTTCACTGATGTTAACACCGAGGAACTTGAAGCTGCTTACCCGCTCCACAGGTGTCTTGTCGATGGTGATGGGTGTGTGTTCTCTGCTCTGTCTCCTGAAATCCACCACCAGCTCTTTGGTCTTGTCGATGTTGAGTGAGAGGTGGTTCTCCTGACACCATTTAGTCAGGGTGCTCACCTCCTCTCTGTAGGCCGTCTCATCGTTGTCGGTGATCAGGCCTATCACCGTTGTGTCATCAGCGAATTTGATGATGACGTTGGAGCTGTGTGTGGCTGTACAGTCATGTGTGTACAGGGAGTACAGGAGCAGGCTGAGGACACAGCCCTGAGGAGCACCAGTGTTGAGGGTCAGCGGGGATGAAGTGTTGTTGCCCATTCTGACCACCTGGCTTCTGCCTGTTAGGAAGTCCAGGATCCAGCTGCACAGAGATCTGTTTAGTCCCAGAGTCTGGAGCTTCGCAACAAGTGTGGCAGGCACTATGGTGTTAAATGCTGAGCTGTAGTCCACAAACAGCATTCTCACATAGGTTTTCTTATTTTCCAGGTGGGAGAGAGCAGTGTGTAGGGTGAAAGCAATAGCATCGTCTGTAGAACGGTTGCTACGATATGCAAATTGTAGTGGATCCAGTGAGGCAGGCAGCACAGAGCAGATGTAGTCTCTGACGAGTCTCTCAAAACACTTACTGAAGATGGGTGTGAGAGCAACAGGCCTCCAGTCATTCAAGCATGTTATTTTATTTTTCTTTGGTATGGGCACAATGGTGGATTTTTTGAAGCACGAGGGAACCACAGACAGAGAGAGGGAGAGATTGAAAATGTCTGTAAAAACACCGGCTAGCTGGAATGCGCATGCTCGGAGCACACGGCCTGGGATGCCATCAGGACCCGCTGCCTTGCGGATATTCACCCGTCGGAAGGATCGGGTTACATCCGCGACAGAGACGGAGAATGCACTGACCTCTTCTGCAGCAGCTGCGGGAGCGCTCTCTGTGTGGGCGGTGTTGTGAGCCTCGAAACGAGCATAAAAGTTATTCAGCTCGTCCGGTAGAGAGGCGGCAATGTTCACAGTAGCTGGTCAGTAAATATTCTTTAATATTATTTATGACTGGGTGTTTAAGCATAAAGTAAAAAAAATAAATAAATAAAAAATCATTATTTCAACATTTTTGTTAGAACTACTTAGTGAAGAGAAAGTAAGTATCATTGCTGGTCAAATGCATTTTCTGTTAAACTAAAAAGAGAAAAAGACATTATTGGCATGAAACTAGTTACCATTTTTAAAGGTAAAATGTATAGAAATTAATCATTTACCTTTTAAGAGTGTGTTGAAAGTCTGTCTTGAGCTCCAGAAAACCAGTAATGCGGCTTTGACAGTTACATATTTGTAAAACAAAAAGGCAGGAAAAAAGAACCCTAAACTCTAAAGCAAAGAACCGTCTCAGCATATAAAATGTTCTTCAGGAGGATACAGTACTAAAAATAGCTGTTTCTACATGTAAATTTAGAGTGTAGCTTTGTAAACACAAGAACATTCCAAAACATTTTATGAAAAAACATTACACCATCTCAGGCCTCAATGATGTTCTTATAACATTCCTAATGTGGCTGTAAGAATGTTCTTCCTTTGTTATCTTGAAACATTGTGCCAATGTTTTATTGACAACACTGTACAATCTATTACCTCAAAAAACATCCTCAAAACAAAATGTTGCAGGTAAAATGTTCCAGGTTTTTTAACATGTCACATTACAAGAAACTTTTATAAAGAAAATTTTTTTTATTTCAAGCCTCAATGACATCCTTATAACATTCTCCTAATGTGGCTGAGCGAATGTTCTTCCTTTGTTATCTTGAAACATTATGTCAATGTTTTATTGAGAAAATTATATAATCTGTTACCTCAACGACGTCCACAATACATCCTCAAAATGTTGCAGGTCAAATGTTGAAATGCTTTGTTATTATGTCACATTACAAGAACATTTTATAAAAACATTACACAATCCCAGGCCTCAGTGATGTTTCTATAACGTTTTCCTAATGTGGCTGAGAGAATGTTCTTCCTTCATTATCTTGAAACATAGTAAAAATATTTTATTGACAACATTATATAATCTGTTACATGAAAAAACTTCCTCAAAACATCCTCAAAATGTTGCAGGTCAAAGGTTCTAGCTTTGTTTACACTAAATGTTATAGGAACATTATCTGAAATGAGAAACATTCTTAAAACATTTTTGAACCTTGCATTCAAATGTTTTCACTAAAACATCAGAACTTTCCCCGCTAGCTGCTCCTGGAGGTACCATACTGCAGAGTCAGCTTCAACTCTAAGCAAGCACACCTGAACCAGCTAATCAAGGTGTCTAGGGCTTCTTAATTACAGACAGGTGAGTTGAAGCAGGGTTGTAAAGTTTATAGTCTGCCCAGCTCGGAAACTCTGGTATCAAAATTATCTACAAGTTTCCCAGTAGTAAATATGATTTGAGAGGCTTTTCAATTCCAATTTCCTATTAGGAAACTTGTATTCATGAAAATTCTGATAGCATGTGAAGGAAACATTAAGTCTGCAGGAGGGTAGCTCTCCAGGGGTGTATTCCAGAAAGCACAGTTAACTTACTGTCAGCTATACCCTGAACTTTTGGTTGATTAAACCCCAAACCATGCTTACTCGAGGTATGTGGTTCCAAAAACGCGTCCGGGAATAAGTCCATTCAACACAGAGTATGTTTCTAGTTAAGACTCAAGACATTCTCAACAGAACGACGAATCAATGAGTCACTATGGAAATGGACCCTAAGAAAAAGCGTGCCATGCTGTTTCTTTCTTCTTCTTTTGTGCAATGGTCATTTACATGCTTAGTGCATATCGCCACCTAATTGATGGCTGTGCAATCATTTAAAAAAAACAAACAAAACAAAAAAAAACTGTTTAATCTTTAATCCTAGAGAACATGAATAACATTGTTTGTTTGATGCTAATTATATATTAAGTCATATCAGATATGTATTTTGATTTAGAATTTAGATATTATAGAAAGATCCATGTGTAAGATGATAATATAAAATGTAATAATTATGTATATATAATATAATAAATTAAACATTACCTTGTCATAGTGTTTTATTATTTATACAGATAACTGTTATACATGCCAATAAGACAAATATAATAACCATATTAGAAAAATATATTACTTTATTTATTACTTATATTAGTGCTTCATCATTAACATATCATACAAATAAATTATATTATATATACTGCAGAGAGAGAACCTTAGTCTTAACTGAGTAATTAAAGCTCCTTAGCTGTTTATTTTACCTTTGTTGTTGGCTCCTTAATTGCAGCTATAATTATTATTATTATTTTAATTATCCTAGGCTTTCACTGAGGGCATCACTAACCAATTAATGGGATGCTATGTTGGCTCTCTGATGCAAGACCCTGTTTTACTGGTGAGGGTTTATGGACAGATGACTGAGCTTTTTATGGACCGAGATAAGGAAATGGAGATGTTCCGGGTGCTACACAAACATGGCTGTGGCCCAGAACTGTACTGCAGTTTTACCAATGGTATCTGCTATGAGTTTGTCAAAGGAGTTGTGCTGGACGACACACTGCTTAGACAGCCGTCTGTTTACAGGTCTGAGCCTTTACTGCACACACGCAAACACACAAATACATACGAAAGGCACGTGCACTCACAGTGCTTCTTCTGGAGTATTATTAACCCATTGACATTTTGGATCATTTATTGTATATTTCTTAATCAAATTCACATATTTATAATTGTGTGCTAAAAAATGCTCTCATGCCGCAAGGTAGATTTGGCTACCTAAAATATTTTAGCAAAATTAAAGCTAACATTTTTTTTTTTTTTTTTTTTTTTTTTTTAGTAGTAGTAGTATTTCAGTTTCTCAATATGCTTAATTGAAATTGCCTTTTCATTGACTGCAGATTGATTGCAACAGAAATGGGGAAAATCCATTCCATAAAGTCTGGAGAAACTGGAAACAGTTCACCCGTTTTGTGGTCTAGATTGTCCCAGTTCCTTAATCTGGTCCAGAGTTCTGATTATCCTGAACAGCAAAAGTAAGTGAACATCAGTGTTATGAAACACAGGGGCATGTCTACGTGGTGGCCAGGGTGGCACCGGCCCCCCTGAAATTTGGATCCTGGCATGTGCAGCTGCCTAGGGCTGCTTTCATCTCCTCTTTATACTTAATTTTAAGTGGTTTCTATAGTGTGATATATGACAAATATCGAAAGCGCATAATGTTATGTGATCCATGTAATGCGCGAGGACGAATCTCTCCACTCGCAAGTGGATTTCCTTCACTCACAAAAAACTGGACATGTGCTTTTAAATATAAATTGTTCTTTTATGAATTGTCTCTGCTCTCGCTCAGATATTGCAATTCGTTGCCTTGTACCTTACATGTGCAGTGACAATAAAGTTGAATCTAATCTAATCTAATCTAATATTCCGTGTACACGCTCAAACGTTGTCTTTGCATCACTGAAGACCAGAAGAGCTTTTTTTTCTAATTCAAGTGAGGAGTAGGCTTATCTCACTAAATGGAAGCAAGCTGATTATAGTCAGCCTTCTCTAGTTATTTATTTTAATAGCCTACTTATTTTAGTTACAGTAAGTGCTGAAATTTTAAATATGCATTTGTTAAATTATTTCATTTATTATTATTTTGTTGTTTTTATATATAGGCCTAGTTTTGCAATAAAGGCATATCAACCAGGTTCCAGAAATAATGTCCAGTGTATTGCTATGGTTATCAGTACAGTAGGTGGCCAACCAAAATGGTGGTTCTACCGCCGCGTCTACAAAGTGCATTTGCAGCTTTTGACCGCTGAGTGGCGCTTTAACCACAAGTTATCAAACAAGCTTATCAAAGCACATTTTCGCAAATAGACGTCAGTTTTGCCTCGCTGATGTGTTACATTTGACAGCTGCAGTCAGGGAAAATGAAAGAAAAACACTGTAGTTAAAATATTTAATATTCACAGATGAATGTTTAGTACTTATGAAGTTATGTGCATTTCTTAGAACGAATTCAAGCAGGATAAATGTCAAGCCTGTGGCTGAGTCTGTGCTTATATTTTCTCTAAGCTACATGGTATTAAACCATATTTTAGATTTGACACATTTAATAGGTGTGCAGTATTATTTATATTATATTATTGTGTGTTATATTATTCAAAAGAAATTGTGGTTTACTTTGCATCGGAGCATTAAAAGTGGTAGCCTATTTCAGTGAGCTAGGCTACATGGATTAATATGCAAAATGGCAATATTCTCATATATTAGGCCTATATTTTAATTTATATTTTAAAATTCCTTTAATAAAACAACATGCATTTTTTTTTATTCATTACCTGTCATTTATTTTGACAGACAACTTCTTGGGAAAAAATACACTGATCTGTACACTGATTAAGAAATTGTTGCATGTTTTATGAATTATTTCCTTTATTTTAGTAAAACGTAAGGCACTGTATAATTTCGCTCCCATTATTTAGGCCTAATTAAAACAAGAAACGAATAAATTAAACCTGCACGATTTAGCTAAATCATTGAAACTCTAAAGAGTGGACGGATTAATAAAATGTCCTCACGTTTAAACTCAAGTTCTCTCATTATAATCAACAAAATGCACACAATGTAAAAAAAGCTTCATTAATTGACAACTTCAGTGATTTTACAGGGGGCCTTCTTTACTTGCTTTCATATAATTTAAGTAAAAAAAATTAAATTGCAGCCGCATTTAAATGCAGGTGTGTAAATTTGTCTGCGTGCAAGATTTGCGCGGCGCGGGTGATGCTGAGTGCAACGTGCAGCATTTATTCTTATTTGTTTTATCTTCATTACAAATCTTGTTTGGTTTTATTTTGGATAATTGCATGTAAAAAAATAATTTACGTTGTAATGTATATGCAAAATGTGAATTAATATTCATATTCAAGTGTTTGTGCGAAAATTATTTATGCGCATTCATGACAGGGAGGCGCCCTCTCGATCACTTGAATTTTTTCCTGATAATGAATTAACTTAAAATTGGGGTGTCTCACATGCATGAGAAATATATCTACAGAAAGCTTGAAATGTCTTTTAAATGAATCAATTCAGAATGAAAGCATCATGTAATATGTGGACGTTTCATTTCTCTTTAAAGGCGCGTTCATGTGGAGAGAGTCAGCACTGTGAATTTCATCTTGCAGCCGACAAGAAAACATTTGTTTATTAATAAATAATTAAAATGTCTCCTTTTTCACAATTATAAGGCTACTTCTGCCTGTGCTATGTGGCAAACTTAATACATGTGCTTGAGCGTGGAATATATTAAGGCTCATTATGGATTATATATGTAAATTTAATATAAACCTGCGAATAGTTGAATAATGACAAATGAATGATTAGTAACTAGAAAAATCTTAGGTGGGAGGCAGATCTATTAAATACCCTCTAGACATCTCTGTTAAAGTTTTTAAAGCATTTTATATGCGTTTGCATAAATTCTGCTTTCAGAACAGTCCGTAATGGAGAGATACCTTAACACTGATTTTTCCTCTGAAACACAAAAACGAAAATTGAAATAAAATTGATATTTTATGTTTTGAGAATGGCCAACCCTTCTCTGCAGATATTGTTGCTTCTGGTTTGTGCATTGTAAATAGGCTTAAAAAAAAAAAAAAAATGATGTCTCCAAAAACTCCAAAATGTTTTTTGTCACGTCTTTAACGCATGTGTATTTCCCAAATCTAAAATAGCCTATAAAACATGTTCATAGACGAATACTTTACTGATGTCTGGACTCTGTTTGGGATTTAGAAAAACATAAAGAGATGGTTCAATATATTGGTTATGAATAGGCTACATTCTGAGAGAATTTATATTTCATAGTCTAAAAAATATTGTTTAGACGAAACAAAATAAAATTAACGCAGCAGTTTGCAGTTTTTTTTTTGAGTTAAGGCAATTTCCTCTGAAATTAAGTTATAATAACTAATAAACTATATTGTGCTATACAGTAGTCAACATTTGAAGCGGATCAAAACCTTTCTTCAAAGTTGTCCTAAAACCAAAATGACGAGTCCTATCTAAACCTGTTCTGCAAATTTGAAACCCTCATAAGACACTGTCCATATGAAAGACCAAGAGATTCACACCTTTATGTCAACCCCCACAAGCTATACAGAACTACCCCCAACCACCTCCAGGTGAACTGAATTCAGTCTGTTTTTTGGCTGTGAGGAACGGTGTGTTGTCATGTTACTGGGTTGAAACATGCCTGCACTCACATCAGCCCTACTCTTTTTATTCATTATTTTCTCGCAGCCCATATTATTATTTTCACAAGACCATAATAATAACAAATTATCAATTGATAATTAATCATTATTTTACGAAAATCATTGTTATTTGTGAACGTAGGCATTTGCAGAAGGCTTTAAGACCAAGCGGAATCCTCCATCAGCTGCTCCCGCTTCACAGCGAGCGTGACTCGTGCAAACTGACCCAACATTTAGCAAGGCAGGAAAACATTCAGTCTGCCTGAAGGAAGACGTATTTCATTGTAAGTTAATGCTGTTAGAGAGAAAGAGGAAGAAAAAAAAATAGTGTAGGCTATTCTTAAACTTGGAGCTCATTATATTGAAGTACAAATCCAAACACCAGAAGCAACCTACACTCTCTAAGTGTGCTTTCATTGAAAAGTAGGCTATGCATTTTATTTATTCATAGGCTATATGGTTGAAATAATATTTTAGTTCAAAACTTTAAGTTCCATTGTTATAAAAATGCTTTATTGGCTAGCGTTTCATAGACCTTCAGTTGTTATGCTTTAAAATCCCATCCCATTTGTAATTTCACAGTATTTTCACCTCCTAAATCACTAACCTTTAAAGTCACAATTCTATAATGGTCAAATTTACTTTAATTTTTTTTTTTTTCATTTTTTAATGACATTATTATTATTATTATTATTATTATTATTATTATATATATTTTTTGAATAATTGTAGCCTACATAAATAGGTGAAGCAAAACAAATATGACAAATATTTGGATCGTCCCTTATTTCTTCCCTTATTTTCTTAAAGAATAAACACTTATTTTCTACAAGAATAAACATGATAACATTATTAATTCATAGAAATAATTTAAGCAATTAAAACCTTTTTTTTTAAATGAACTTCAATACTATTAAACTGACTTTAAAATCTCAAAGAGTTTATAAGTTAAAAAGGGTAAAATGTCACAGTGCATGTTAAATAGCATAAACGAACTTGTGTTAACAATATAATTAGAACTAACGATATAATTCGATTTTTTTTTTAAATGAACAGTTCCTGTATAAAATGGGACAGCAACCCTAATATCAAACATTATTAAGTCGTCCACAGCTGAGCAACGCTAGAGGCGGATCTGCACCAGAGCGCATGAAATGAATGTGTCATTTTCAGATGCAATGAAAAAAAAAAACAACCTGGATAGCCTAAATTAGGCCCAGACTCTGTTCCTAAGTATATAATAATTATATTATATATTATTACTGTTAACCCACAGCAACAAATTTTAACCAATTAATCGCCTATTTTTGTTTGCTGCATGTTTTTTAAAAAAAAACAAACAAACAAAAAAAAACACAGTAAAAAATAAATTAAGTTTGTGAGAGGAAAAAATATATAAGTCATGTATAAGTTGCATTTTATTACATTCAGAAATAATAACGGCTGGCCTAATAATGTTATAATGTGCAAACAGGATATTTTTAGTTCCCTTCACTTTACAACAAATCCTTTAAATTTAACAAATTTATCAGAGCAGAACAATAATTAAAAATATATAAGTCTAATGGGTAAATATAATTGCAGTATATAATAATATAGGCTTAGCTATAAACAAACAAAAAAATAAATGAATAATAATTTAAAGCGAAACATAAGGTAAGGTTGGGCTCTCTCATTCGGGAGAAATCCAAACGTTTCTATATTCATGATGTTGCCCAATTGAAGCTTAACTATTATTCATTAGGAAAAATAGGCTTTGTAGTTCACGCGTGTTTCAGTATCAACGGGAAAAAAAAAATCATAATTAGCAATATGCCAAAGTGGACCGCTGCTCGCGTATGAAACCTGAAGATTTTTTTTAAACCAAGAATGAACCGAAATGAAAACATTTAATTTTTATCCGTATATATATATATATATATATATGCCTTATATTTAATGACTGTTTAATAACAATAGCATGCATAAGATCCTTTGTGTAAAGGTCTTTCTTTTAATTTTTG
This sequence comes from allo-octoploid hybrid of Carassius auratus x Cyprinus carpio, assembly GCA_024542945.1. Classification (NCBI taxonomy): domain Eukaryota; kingdom Metazoa; phylum Chordata; class Actinopteri; order Cypriniformes; species allo-octoploid hybrid of Carassius auratus x Cyprinus carpio. The sequence goes on from JANHFF010000661.1 coordinate 91,089, forward strand.
ATGAGTAGACTGTAGCCTAAGACTATCTGACGTTTTGAAATTAACTCACTGGTATGGTAATGGTTTATAAAGATGTTACAATGTTATATCATAATGTTATTGTTGTTTTACTTCCTCCTTTTATCTCATTTCACAATTACATTCCATTCGCAATCCGTCCCTTTGCGCCACCTGGCGATAGTTTCGCGAATTAATTTAACACGCGACTGACTTGCAGTTAACGCCGTGGCCCTGCGGCGGCGGTATTACCTATTCTGGTTGTCTACCTACTGTATGTCAAACACTGCTACTTCGAGAGTGAATCCCGCATAAATATGAAGTTGTCATTCCCCAAACTTTGCAATGTGTGTGTGTGGCCGAAAAACAAAGTTCTACTTTTAAAATGGATTATAGACTAGAACACTTGCAAAGAGTGTTCATACCCACTAAAAAGCTGGCACTCTTTGTTTAGTGAATGTATACATGATGTATTACAACATACATTGTGCTGGAAACTCCCAATCCCCCCACCAATGGCCACCCTCTTTTGCGCCAGTGCCCCAGACTGCCCCCCCACCCCATTTAAAATGCTCTAGCCACACCCCTGATGAAACACTATAATCACAAACTCTACAATGTCTAACTCTATGCTAGATAAAATGAAAATAACTAAATGGTGTATTCAAATTTGAAAGAACATAATTCCAAATTCTCTATATAGGATAAGTGGTTTGGAAAATGAATGGATGAGTGCATGGTTAATCTCAATTTTGATGTTAAAAAGTAAATTCAGCAGGATTGCAACATTGTTTTTGTTTCACAATATTACCTTTTTAAAATTATTAGCCAAATAACAGATAATTCTTTCAGAGCAGTTTTACATTCATTGATATTATAAATCAACATCTTCATGAAATTAGCAGAGGAAGTTGAAGTAAAATTCTGTAATGTTCCTCTTTGCAGTTAATTTTGCAGCACAAATATTTGCCATGTCAAGTTCATGGTCCCTAATTTATTCATAAACAAAGCTATTTTGGTAGTTTATTGCTCACGCCAACAATCAAATATTTCAAAGACCCACACCAACTACATCAAGTCAGTAGTCAGGTTTCCATCCAAAGTTGCAAATTTAACTTATGTGCAAAATTGGAATATCGCACAAAACAATAGCGAACAAGCACCGTTTCTATCCAGCGAGTCAAAGAGAACAAAATCATCACTTCCTGATAAACTGGCACTATACTGTACATCAATAAGAAAAGTAGGAGAAGCTACTGAATGTAATAATTTTCATATATAATAAATTATTTGCACCTCAGAACGAGCAGACGAAACACAGTGAATGCAGTTATTGCTTTCGGAGGTGGATGCCGCTGTTTGGGAACGCAGTCGTTTAACAGTTCTGGGATGCAATTATACAGAAATACTTTGATGACAGACATTGCTCGGTTATTTCCGAATGACCATAACAACATTTTAGATGCTGTGGAATGAGATCAGTCCACTGGTTAGTCAGGATTTGTCGTCCCATAGTGCAAAGTCACATTACTTTTTTGATGCGCTTGGAGGAATTGATTTGCTAAAAATGCATTTCCATCTCCCATTATTCGCATTAACCCTTTTTCGCACAAGTCAAAAACCACATCAAGCGAGCATACAGACTTTTTTGCAAATTAAGGCATTGTTATTCGAAATTCAGCATTTCTATCACTCGATTCTGATGCGATACTTCAAAATGTGCACAAAAGCAGGGTGATGGAAACCCAGCTATTAAGTTACCGGAGTGAACTGCTTTGACCAGTTCATGCTGATTAGTAGTGATGGCCAGATGAAGCATGTTATTCTCAATAACAGCAGGTATTCATCACTAATGCACAATCATCATTTAATTGGTCACTTACTTATCTCATTAACTTTAACTCTTTGAGGACTTGGGATTTGATTCGAGACTTGCTTGTGACTTGAAAGGAATGACTTGGTTCCTCCTCTTGTGAAATCAGCTGCTGAGTTCATGGGTGGAATAAACATATGGCAGGACTTTTACTCTCTGACCCCTGGACTTTAAACCACTGTCTGTAATATATATGATTGTTTACACTCTTTGGCCACCAGTTGGTATTGTGAGCAAATTTAACCTCCAGAAATTAACCCTTTTGTGAACTTCTTGGCTGAAAAGCTTCATGAGGCTTCATAAGGCTTCACCTGGCCATCACTGCCGCAGTGGATCAATCACTGGTATTGTGAGCTAATTAATAATAATAATAATAATAATAATAATAATAATAATAATAATGGTGAGAAAAAAAACATTTATCTTATCTCTAGGGCTGGGCAAGATAACACATTAATTAATGAATTAATTTTATAACACATTAATGGAGTTTTTTTTTATTTTTTTTTTTTATTATTATTATTTTGAAAGACCATTGCTCACTGGCTCTGAATACACATACAGACAAACCATGGGTCACAGGAGGGGTGAGATGTTGATCTGTACTGGCTTGGGATGGGCGTCATCACGTGTCTCAACCAATGAGAGCATTCAGGGTGGGCCTAAGACTGCAGCAGCGCTCACATGAACGCTCCCGATAAAATTATTTAGGCTAAGCATCAACATTCACAAACCACTGTTCACTGTTATTTTTAACAGAAAAGAATGCAATGTGCTCGTAATCATGACTTCATAAGTGGGAAAAAGCAAATTTCTGACATCACATGAAGACAGCAGAGACCCAGCTAAAATTATTTTGTTACAATAATGTTCTCCATATATTTGGTGATGGTTCTGGGAACATAAAAAATCTCCAGTTTTCTTGACATTATAGGAATGTTTTTAAAAGGTATAATGTTTCTCAAACGTTCTTTCAACTTAACTTTGATTTAAAATTCAACATTCTAAGAACGTTGATTTGTAACATTCCAAGAACATAAAATTTTTTAGTTTCCTTAATGTTAGTAAAATGTTATTTAAAGGTTGGTATTATGTTCCTGAAACATCCTCTCTATCATTCAAACACCTGCTGTGAACAAGCACTGAAAGAAAGAGAAATAAGAACACAAACTACAAATTTCTTCAGCCACAGCCTTAGATGAACTGAAAATAAAAGACATTAAATCTCTCAAGATCAGATTAAACAACTCCACAAACAGCATTACCAGCTTCAATTATTACTACCCAGATTGACTTTATTTCTGTCAGATGTCTACATAAATTCTTATTGAGAATTAACAGAGGTTTAGATGTTGACCTCTTCTCCATAATGGAGGAGCGTTTACTGTAGTTGGGCCCTTGACCCTTGATTGCAATTGTAGTTTTTTTTTTTTCGAAAACACTTCTGCATTGATAAAGCAGATCAATGTGTTTGTTTTAATGACAGAAAAATGACTGCTTTAAAGTAGTTTAAACAGCTGTTTTATGTGTTGTTATGCTTACTTTTGGAATTGAAATGTTTTATGAGAAAGAAATAATAAACTCAATTGAGAAAAAAAATAAAAAATCATTTTTTACACACTTTAGTGACTTCTGTATGATTGTCCTAAACTAATTAAAAGTTTAATACATCAAACTTAGACATCAGCACTCATCATACAAACCTCAACAATGGTGACAATCCAAAAAAAAAAAAAAAAAAAAGATTTGCAGCAATTCATGCTGGGAGCCATGAATGTGTTTTGTATGCTGGCTTGAAATATGTTACCATTGTTGTGTTTCATTTAAAATGTAGTAATATAATGTGTATTTCAAAATGAACACTTTCGCTTCCAGCATTTATTAATTCGATCATTCATTCATTCATTCATTCATTTTGCCATCTACCACCAGCATTTTTTATCATTTTCACAAAAAATGTCATGGCCACCAAAATATTTTGTTGTATGAAAATGTCAAAAGAAAGAACAGAGCCTCTGCTTAAAAATAAAATCAAAAATTAAATAAAATAAAATAAATCAGAACAATGATCAAAACACAGATGGAATAGATTGCTTCCATAAACACCCAAAAGCTTCACAGTTCTAAACCAAATCTTATTTACAGTAGTTACATTGTAAAACTTGAATGTACCTTTAGAACATCAAATGTATGAGTAACTAAACTGCATAGAGTCATTGCTGGTTCATAAATTCTTTGGACAGCTTTAATGCATTTGCTTTCAAATTATGAGATGACAAAAAGAATAAAATACAATTCAGCTCTGCCAAAATATTAATAATTTGCATACTTGTGTTCTTAAGATCCAGTGTCCATGTGGAGGCACCAAGCCTAAAACTCATCATCAAAGAGATGGAGGAACTGAAGACTCATCTTACCCATATCAACTCCCCAGTAGTACTATGTCATAATGACCTCCTGACTAAAAATGTCATCTATAACCAAGAAGAAGGTGACTAACATTTATTAGAATAGTCACGTTTGAGTTTGTTTTAATTATGCCTTTCTTAGGTGTAAATTGAGGTTTTGGCAATATGAAAGAGGTCTGCTACTGGACTCAAGACCAAAAACCTTCTGAGTTTCATGTCAGGTTTGAGTCAACATTTCATAGTTAAATTTTTATATAAATTTATATATATATATATATATATATATATATATATATATATATATATATATATATATTAGGGGTATAACGGTACACAAATATGACGGTTCGGTACGTACCTTGGTTTTAACATCATGGTTCGGTATGATTTCGGTACAGCAGGGGGAAAAACTAATTAACTTTTTTTAATGGTTTACTGAACAAGTTGCTCTTTCTTGAAATACATTCAGTTATAGTTTCAATTTTCTTAGTGATGCAAATCTACCTCAGCTTATGCTTAAAACTATAATAAGATTACAATTAGGCCTAACAACTTAACCCAAACATAAAACCACAAGGATGCACTGTTTTATTTCAAATCAAAGCTAAATACATGTAGAAACAGCGCATCCTTGTGGCGCGGATGACACAGAAGAGCACACACAGCATACGGTGATATGGAGAGACACAGAGGAGACTGTTGACAAAGGAATTATTGAATAAATCGTTATTTTTGTTTTCTTTGCTTACAAAAAGTGTTCCCGTCACTTCATATAACCCAGATTGCATGTCTGATGGCAGATGGAGTATTCTGACGATGACTTTCATTTATTTATTTGCCAATCTATGGGACAGTCTCAAGCCTCCAGGTTTTTATCCAAAATATCTTAAATTGTGTTCTGAAGACGAATGGAGCTTTTACGGGTTTGGAACGAAATGGGGATAAGTGATTAATGACAAAGTTTTCATTTTGGGATGGAGTATCCCTTTAATGCTGCGTTCACACCAAACGCGAATAGAGCGTCAAATTCGCGTCTACTGCGTCTAGTTTGCCGCTTGAACATTTTGAATGCATTCGCGCGTCTATTTCGCTATAGACGCGCGAATGCATTCAGTAGAAAGCAAGAGTTTGAAGCGAAATTGACACGCGTCCGAGACGAAATCATCTGCTTCTTGTGGGAGGGGCAAGTGCTAGGCGGTTTGTCTGTTTGTATGATGGCTGATGTTGATCGAGCATTCGAGGCTTTTCCACTTTTTCCTGCACACGTCCTCTGAATAAACACATGATCTTGTTAGCGAAAAGTAGCTGTATTATAGGGGGAAAATAGTTACTCTATTCGCGTTTGGTGTGAACGCAGCATTATGATCGCGATCACTCGCGCTCCGCTCTGCACAAATCAGCGGGGCGTCACGGCTCAGACACAGGAACCTCTAGTCAGGGCTTGTGTTGGGATTATACCAGCACATTTCTGAACCGTCCCAGAAGCGGCTCTCCAAGGTGTTTATACAGCGATCTATCATGCCACATCAAATACTGTCAAAACGCCATTTATTATTTGAATTTCCTGAGAAAAAAAAAACAACGAAAAAAAACTGTATTAGTTGGGTAAACATACGTACCAAACCGAAAGACCCGTACCGAAACGGTTCAGTACGAATATGTGTACCGTTACACCCCTAATATATATATATAATTTTTAACACAACTTGGTTTGTGCACATGCTCTCTCTCTCTCTCTCTCTCTCTTTCTCACACACACACACATACACACACACACACACACTGAGGTCTTAGCTAGCTGGGTGAGGGATTTCAAATTCTTATTATTTGATTGTTCTAAGTTTTGATCAAACCATCCTTGTACGCGCACCAACTTACACACCCTACTTGCAGACCTCTATTATGTGAATGTAATTGAAAATATTCTAAACAATCTCGTTAGGTCTATTGTGTAGGTATAATAACTTTTCATTTATGACAACTCATGGAACTAGACTGCCGTTGCTGTTGTGCAAAGCAAGTACACCCACCTGCTACTGCTAAGATATACATAGACATTTTGCTGTGAGCTTGTCAGGCATGATGATGCAGCTACAAGAATATTTATAAATCCACTGTAATTAGATCTAGAAAGGTGGTGCTGGGGAGGAAGTAGGAGTTTCCGAGATAAGACTCAGCAGTGATTACTGGCTTACAGACTGGAGCAAAAGTTACAGATATAGGGAGCACACAAGCTCAGTGGCTGAAAGAATACATACAGTACGGCCATGCAATATGCAAAGTGATTAGCTGGAAGATTACATACCAATATCAGGAATTTCATGACTATATTTCAAGTCACTTTAATTTGTGCATAACATATTGTGTTCAATTAATGTTTATAGCAGATATTTTGGTGCATTTAGTTTAACTGATGTAATGTGAAGCCATAATACATTATATAATCCCTCCAGGATTTTGTGATTCTGCGATCAGTGCAAAAATGCAAAATAAAACAAACTTAGCATAATTCTAAATTGCCAAAGATTTCCCACATAGTTTGGGCATAGACTTGTTGTGTGATCACAATATCTGTTTGTGCTTTTGCTTGTGTAGCACGCATTATCTCTAACAAACACATGCACAGAAGCGTGCACACAATGATATCTTTTCTATTAACCAGTGGTACTTTTCCCAAAAGCAACTATGGTCGCAAGTTCTGTTGTTACCAAAAGAGTTTAGTCGAACTTAAGACCATAGTTAGCTAACGATGCTTTTGGGAAATGCACCCCAGATCAATTAATCCAGTAACCAGATCAATGCCTATATGCCACATTAAAGAGGATCACATATTCTGAACCACACCAACATGGACAAGGAATTAAAAAAAATATATGTATTATATTAGTCACATAAGCTTGAAATAATTTGATAATAGTCAGAATTTTTGTTTGTTTGTTTTAGACAAAATGTAATAATAATAATAAAAAATAAATATAAAAAAATCTTTTTTTTTTTTTCTGTCATACTTGATACACCAGTTTTTATTCAGAGACCCAAACTGACCACAATATTATTCATATGGCAAAATAATAATAATAATTTATGTGATTTTTAGAACAGTATACAATTCAGTATGCCTACAAAGATGATTGCAAGATTAATAAAAATAAATGTTCTTCAAATGCCTGTTCATTATTTGGTAAAATTTAACATGATTTTTTTATTATTATTAGTGCTAATAATTGTATTAGAGATGTATTTGAGATTTGTCACCAAAGTCTGAGTCATGTTATTAATTTAAAGTCTTTAGAAATCCATGTATAAATTATGATATAGTAGGCTATTTAGGGTAAGAGGACAACACTTAAGTTTCTCTTTTTGTTTCTCTCAGTGTTCTCTTTATAACAATTATAGAGCACAATGGTTCTTGGGGTCAGAAAATAAGTACAAATGTTAGAACAATGTTGTCTTTTTTTAATTAATTAATTAATTAAAACATTTTTTTTACTGCAAAACAACATACAAAATGCTACAACTATTGCCACCAATTTTGAGAAATTGTCATTTTAGGTCTCAAAAATAAAAATAAAAAATCCCACAAAATCCTGGAGGAACTGATTATATACTGAATGATTTTGACATTCATTACTGCACTGCATTTTATTTCATTTTGTCTTGTACTGTTTTTCATAGACTCATAATAACTTTTTTTCCCCCGATTGTAGGCGCAGTAAAATTCATTGACTACGAATATGCAGATTTTAATTACCAAGCATATGATATTGGAAACCATTTCAATGAATTTGCAGGTACAAATAAATAAATTAATTAATTAATTAATTAAAATAATAATAATAATTAATGAAAACCAACATTCAAAGATATGACTTTTACTACTGTCTATCTAACACACTAAGAGTTCATTTGTCTTTGAATTTTGAGGTATCAACAATGTTGACTCCAGCCTGTACCCTAGCTGTGAACTTCAGGTTGATTGGCTTACTGCTTATCTGGAGAGTTTCAAGTGGTTCAATGGTGTGGATTCAACTGTGACCAAGGAAGAAGTCCAGGAACTGTATGTACAAGTCTGCAAGTTCTCCTTGGTGAGTATTTTTGGAAGGATGAGAGAGGGGGCTAGATTGACAGTTGTGAAGTTGGCAAAATTTAAATGTCAAACATTGACAGAAAATCTCTAATCTCTGTGCAAAAATAACATTAGGATGCTGCCATGTTTCTGAAAGTCATTTTTGCCACCCCTGTAATTTGACTCCAAATTTCAAGAGAAATTTGTTATTTTGACATTCAATATTTTGGTTTTGTTATTAATTTATTTTAACTAGAAACATATTAACAAAATTATATGCAAAAATGTTCAGTTCCCATTACCCTTTGCACTCATGATTGTTCCATTACCCTCAGCTGTAAGGTACTATGCTGTATATATCCTGTATATATCTCAGGGGGAAGTCATGCCCTAAGGTTACAGAGTCAGACTCGTAACCCAAAGGTTGCGGGATCGAGTCTCGTACCAGTAGGGATTGTAGGTGGGGGGAGTGAACATACAGCGCTCTCTCCCACCTTCAATACCATGACTGAGGTGCCCTTGAGCAAGGCACCGAACCCCCAAACTGCTCCCCGTGCGCTGCCGCAAAAAATGGCTGCCCACTGCTCCGGGTGTGTGTTCATGGTGTGTGTGCACTTAAGATGGGATAAATGCAGAGCACTAATTCCGAGTATGGGTCACCATACTTGGCCACATGTCACGTCGTCATGTGGTTTTTGTCTTTTGTTGCTGAAGTATTGAGTTCTGTTACCTTGTGTTTTTTGTTTCTCTGTGTTGGATTACCTTTTGCCTTTGTTTTCTGCCTGTTGACCTGTTTTTGGATTATTGTTTGGGACTACAATAAACTGTACTTGGATCTTGTATGTTTTCCCAAGTATTCCGTGACACTAATGCTGTTTATGCCAGATGCAGATTTAAGCTTCCTGGGGTCTCATTTATAAACATTGTGTACTAAAAACTTACTGTACAACCGGGTGTTGATACCATGTGAAGGTATCTCCACAACATTATGAAAAATACATTTACATTACATTTACATTTAGTCATTTAGCAGACGCTTTTATCCAAAGCGACTTACAAATGAGGACAATGGAAGCAATCAAAAACAACAAAAGAGCATTGATATATAAGTGCTATAACAAGTCTCAGTTAGCTTAAACGCAGTACATGTAGCAAGGGCTTTTAAATAATATAATAAATAAAAAGAAAACAAATAGAATAGAAAAAGAATAGAGTAAGCTAGTGTTAGAGGTCTTTTTTTATAATTGTATAATAAATGAAAAGAAAATATATATAATACAAAAAGATTAGAAAGGTAGTTAGATTTTATTTTTTATTTTATTAGAATAGTGAGTGCAAAAGTTAGAGGGTCAAATAAAGATGGAAGAGATGTGTTTTAAGCCGATTCTTGAAGATGGCTAAGGACTCAGCTGCTCGGATTGAGTTGGGCAGGTCATTCCACCAGGAGGTAACATTTAATTTAAAAGTCCGTAAAATTGACTTTGTGCTGCTTTGAGATGGCACAATCAAGTGACGTTCACTTGCAGAATGCAAGCTTCTAGAGGGCACATAAGTCTGAAGTAATGAATTTAGGTAAAGGGGTGCAGAGCCAGTGGTGGTTTTGTATGCAAACATCAATGCCTTGAATTTTATGCGAGCAGCTATTGGTAGCCAGTGCAAATTGATAAACAGAGGTGTGACGTGTATTCTTTTCGGCTCATTAAAAATTAATTTTGCTGCCGCGTTCTGCATTAATTGTAAATGTTTGATAGAACTGGCTGGAAGACCTGCCAAGAGAGCGTTGCAATAGTCTAGCCTGGACAGAACAAGAGCTTGAACAAGGAGTTGTGCAAAATCTTCCGAAAGAAAGGGCCTGATCTTCTTAATGTAGAATAAAGCAAATCTGCAGGACCGGACATTTTTAGCAATGTGGTCTGAGAAAGTTAGCTGATCATCAATCATAACTCCAAGGTTTCTGGCTGTTTTTGAAGGAGTTATGGTTGATGTGCCTAACTTGATGGTGAAATTGTGATGAAACGATGGGTTTGCTGGAACCACAAGCAGTTCTGTCTTGGCAAGGTTGAGTTGAAGGTGATGGTCCTTCATCCAGCAATAAATGTCTGTTAGACAAGCTGAGATGCGAGCAGCTACCGATGGATCATCAGGATGGAATGAGAGGTAGAGCTGAGTGTCATCAGCATAGCAATGGTATGAAAAGCCATGTTCTGAATGACAGAACCTAATGATGCCATGTAGACAGAGAAGAGAAGTGGTCCAAGAACTGAGCCCTGAGGCACCCCAGTAGTTAGATGTTGCGACTTGGACACCTCACCTCTAAGATACTTTGAAGGACCTATCTGATAGGTAAGACTCAAACCACTTGAGTGCGGCTCCTGAGATGCCCTTTGTCAGTACGGTTGACAGGAGTATCTGGTGGTTAACCGTGTCAAAAGCAGCAGCTAGATCAAGCAAGATAAGTATTGAAGATTTGGATTCCGCACTTGTCAGTATTAGGGCTTCAACAACTGAGAGCAAGGCAGTCTCAGTTGAATGTCCACTTCTGAAGCCAGATTGGTTGCTGTCAAGGAGGTTGTTCTGTGTGAGAAAGGTAGAGACTTGGTTGAATACAGCTCGTTCAAGTGTTTTTTGCAATGAAAGGAAGAAGGGAAACTGGTCTGTAGTTCTCTAAAAGAGATGGGTTGAGGGTGGGTTTCTTAAGTAGTGGAGTTATACGAGCCTGTCTAAATGATGAGGGGAAAACACCAGTGTGGAGGGATATGTTAATGTGAGTGAGTGCAGGTACAACTGCAGGAGAAATGGCTTGAAGGAGATCAGATGGAATAGGATCAAGCGGACAAGTAGTAGGATGATTAGAAAGGATGAGTTTGGAGACTTCTGCCTCAGAGAGTGAAGAGAAGGATGTGAATGAGTGTATGTTTGCTGGTGAGATGTGCTTGATGGATTGTGGTGTGGAAAATTGTGCACTGATGTTTTTAATTTTATTAATGATAAACGTGGCAAAGTCGTCAGCTATTAGAGATGAAGCAGGAGGGGGAGGAGGAGGACAAAGGAGCGAGGAAAATGTTTTAAAAAGCATGCGAGAGTTAGACGAATTGTTAATTTTGTTATGGTAGTATGTCCTTTTAGCAGTGGACACATAAGCAGAAAAGGAAGAGAGGAGTGACTGATACACATTAAGGTCAGTAGAATTGTTGGATTTGCGCCACACCCTTTCAGCAGATACCACTGTATTTGAAGGATACAACTTGGAGAAAATGGTAATTTGCATGTTTTCTTTTTAAAATAGGTTACTTTTTCAGTGACTCACCAAGTCAGATAATTATATTTACACTGCAATAAATATAGGCTAAAAATAGCTAAAAGACCTTCACCTTATCAGCAAAACTGCTTAAATTAAATTTGATTTTAATTGTTTAATTGAAATACTATTTGGCCAGTGGAAAAGAATGAGACCAACTCTATTCTAAAATATTTATCTGAGAACTATTTTAAACAGTTTTGTTTTTATGAATTTTTATTTTTATGTATTTATGCTAAAACATAACAAGGATAATGGAAGATTTTTAAGCAATAAAAATTGTGTATGGCACAAATGGCATTTATAGTCCGTATCTCATATTTCCTTAATGTTTTGTACCATTAACGGTGTTAAATATAGTGTCAGGTGGATGAGAATATGCATGGAAATGATATGCAGATGAGGTTATGCATAGTAAAACTAGGCGTTGTAAGCTCCATATAAGGTGATTTTGGGGAGGAGTCGGGGTGGAGATGCATGTACACACAATCTTCCCCTGGCTGGGATTTATAAAGGGATTTTTGCTCAGGTTCTGGTGTACGCATGGTTTTATAAATCCGAAAACTTTTGTGCGTACGCAAAATGCAGCTTTTGTGCATACATACACTTTTAGGATGAAATCTACGGAGAGTTTTATAAATGAGACCCCTGGTCACTAAGTAACCCCACCTGTGCCGTCTTGCCACTTTATTGGACTGATTTCACATTTGCTTCAGAAATGCGGTCACACAGACTCATTCCCAAAGCATTCTGAGGCAGAGCCAGTTCCCTTAAAGGGGAACTTATATTGTATATCTGTATAAGCTGAGCAAGTAAACATTTGCATTATTGTTAAAAAAAACAACTTTATTGTTTGTGCCCTATTTTGAGCCCTGTTATAGTTCAATCTGTCCTAAGTGTATTAATAAAGGTAAAACTTTAGAATAGGAAACACATATTCACTATTAACTAAGAGTTTTCCCTGAACAAACTCCTCATTTATTGCTTATTTATAGTTAGTAAGGTAGTTGTTACGTTTAGGTATGGGATAGGATTAAAGGATCTAGAATATGGCCAGAATTAGGCATCAATATGTGCTTTATAAGTATTAATAAACAGCTAATATGCTAATAATATGCATGCTAATAAGCAACTAGTTAATAGTGAGAATTGGTCCTCAAAATAATTTGTAACTGGGAAAAGAAAAAAAAAACACTTATTTCCTCACTTATGTTCCTGCTGTATTCATGGGATATTTGGAAATTTTGTAAATTTTTCATCTATGCTGCATACATTGTTGTTGGTTGACATGCCTGATTCGAATAACATCTGTAATATGGGACTCCTGTTATCAGAGAACCATTGTTATGCAAAAATCCTAAAGTTTTTCCTCTTTTGCTCTTGTATGCTGAGGGGGCCAATGTGCCTTGATGAACTGGTTTGTTTACGCATGGTTTTTATAACAAACACCATGTTTGAACATAAGGTGGTTCATAATTAAATTAGTACCAGAAAACCTTAGGGCAAAGGTCACTGGTAAATTTTTGAATAGTATCTTTGAATCTGCAGCCATTTGTTCTGAACACTTGTGTAAACAAAGGAGCAAAGCTGTCAAATGACAGGGGAGACTGCCGGACAGACCCAGGAAACCCAAACACATCATCAGGGTCATTTCTCAGAGGATTTGGAGGAATCATGGACCCTTTCCCTGGCAAAAGTCACTGAGGTAGTTAAAAGCTCTGAAATGGCAAGGCTCCAGGGGTGGATAAGATTCAGCCAGAGATAATGAAGACCCTGGATGGAAATCAGGCTGCCTTAACTGACATGCCTGTTCCACATGGGAATCTGGGAAAGTGCTTGTTGATTGGTAAATGGGTGTTTTGTTTTTTTATAAAAAGGGTGAGACTTTCTTGTGCATGTTGTCCTAATGTCCTAATGTCCCAATTAGGGTGTGATCTTCAGCGCTTACTAGGGTAGTTTGTGGCCGGGTGTGAAGCGGTAAGAATGAGCAGTGTATTGCCCCCTTCGGGTAAGGAGTAATTTGCCTGCCAGGATGGAGGAGTTCAAGTATTTTGGGGTTTTGTTCACAAGTGAGTGTAGGTTGGAGCATGAGATAGGTGCATTTGTACAGTGGCAGCAGTAATACAGTCACTGTACTGATGTACTGTCATGGTGAAGAGAGAGTTGAGCCTGAGGGCAAAGCTCTCAAATTAACAGTTTAAGTTCCATAAATAGGTTTATGGTCTGGACAGTAGTGACAGAAAGAACAAGATTGTGTATTTAAGCAACCAAAATGAGTTTTCTCCGCAAGGTGTCTGGGTAGACCCTGAGAGGCAGAGTGTGAAACTGGGAAGGGAGGGAAAATCTGAGAGGGACTCTCAGTATCCGAGAGTAGAGCCACTGTTTCACCATGGTGAAAAGAGATTGAGGTAGATCAGATGAATCAATGAATGCTTGCAAGATTTAGTAGTGTTGCCATGTTTGTAAATTTTCCAATTTAAGACTATTTCTTTTCTTCTTTTTTTTCCTAGGTGGCTCATATTTTCTGGTGTCTATGGGCTCTCCTGCAGGCAAAACATTCCACCATTGACTTTGACTTCCAGAGGTTGGTCACCTTTTTAAATTAGTAATCAATTCCCAATAATTTGCAAACAGAGGTAAAATAGAATTTAATTCAAGCATTTGGGTTTGTGTTAGAAATTACTGTGAGAGCTGTAGCACAGTGAACTGTGCAAATGGGCAGGACATATACAATCTTTTTGCTCATAGGCACCCTAGTTTGAGTCTCTGTCCTATCCCCCGTGTCCCATAATCTATATGAAACCAATACCAGGTACAGTCTTTCACGTCTGAGCCCATTATCTGTAATGCTGTCACACCTTCACGCAGGCTATTAATATGGTGATCATCAAACCTGTAAACCTTCATCATCTCAATAAACAAAGCAGCATGATTCATTAGAAAACTCATTGCGAGGAATAAGCCTTGTATTTATCTCAGAAGAAGAATAGAATTCAACGCAGGGCTTGAGCCAGTGGAGGACATCATTCTCTTGAGTAAGTCATTTGTGACCCATGGTGGCAAAATGAGTCTGAATGCACACAGGCTAATTTTGAGCTACAGGCAAAAGAAAACTGATTTTTTTTCACAAAAAATAATTTCATTAAGCCCTCATCTAGCGATCCCAATGCTCCAAACAGTAATTAAGCAATTAAAATGTTTTTCTGAGAGGAGTACCTTTTACTGTTTGCTTCTCACACTGACTCTCATCCAAAGTGCCCACATAAAGACAACACCCACGGCATTCTATCCCGATATACATACACAGATTTACAGTAGGCTAAATGTATTTAAAGGGGTCCTATTATGCTGTTTTATAAAATCTTGATTTTGTTTTGGGGGTGTACTAGAACAGGCTCTCATACTAGGCTGTTCGAAAAACACATTATTTTTCACATATTTTACATAATTACAACACCTCTCTCCTGAGTCTGGCATGAACGCTCGAAAAGTTCCTGCATCAAATGAAGGCCCACCTTCTGAAGTACGAAATGTGCTGTGATTTGTCAGCTGGGGCAGTGTGTGTTGTGATTGGCACCACTCGGCGCCTGGTCAGGAAATGTCATGCCCCTTACCATAGCCGCCTGCTGTGAGCTTCAGTGTAAATATTGTGTCAAAATCAAATCAATTTGAGCGTGATTTAAACCCGGATGATTGTAACCACTCTAAGTTTATCTGTCTTGGGAAAGCTAGTGTGTCTCCGACATAGTGATAACACTCGTTTCCATTCTCTAGTGCAGCTCAACCAGGTCTCATCCCATTTGTCGATATGTGTGATATCGACGAATGTGCTTTGTAATCCAAACAGGTAGTTTGTTGTAGTTTTTGAAAAGTGATTTCTGTTAAATAAAATATTTCCTTCTGAAGTGGACTTAGAGCTTGTAACTTTGTAGATCTTTTTTATGCTCAAACAGCAACATAACAACTTAAGTTGAAAAAGTGAAAACGCATAATAGGACCCCTTTTAAGTATTCATGCAATCCTAATCTGCTATATTTTAAGTTAAAGTTTGTGGAATTGTTGAGGAAAAATATTGGATGTGTAACATTATATTTGATCTGTGCATTAAACTATTGTAGCAATGCCATATAAGAGGTGATTTATTTATATTGTTGTTGATTAACCCTCATGTATTGTTGATTGTTTAATCTAATTATCACCCCATTTTCTGTATTGTTGCCTCTATATGTGTGTGTGTATTTTACATTTACATTTAGTCATTTAACAGATGCTTTTATCCAAAGCAACTTACAAATGAGGACAATGGAAGCAATCAAAGTCAACAAAAGAGCAATGATATACAAGTGCTATAACAAGTCTCAGTTTGTTAAATAATATAGTAAATAAAAAGAAAACAGATAGAATAGAAAAAGATTAGAGCAAGCTAGTGTTATTTGTGTATTAGTGTGTATTTGCCCCAGATGAGATCAGTCTCGCAAGATTTGACATGTACCGTCGTGGACTTCCACATGATCATAACAAGGAAGTTATTTTACCATATAGGTAGCCGGCTTACCGTTGTTCGAAAGCGTTCTCGTTTATTCGTCTTGGACCCGGGTTGTGTTTATTGTGTGGATTACGGACTGAACTGTTTTTGGGACATTCTGCCACCTTACATATGGAGTAGTTTGAAGTTTGGAGACTGGATCACTTAACTGTGAGTACTTTAGTTACAGCCTGCACTCAGGAATCTGCTCGCAAACTTTCATTCTGTCCTGGTGAGACTGATTCAAATCACTGTATATATGTTGTTATAGACTCAGAGATAATCTAATTTTCTACTTGTTAATTTTTTCGCTACTCAGCTTGCTCTATGATTTCTGTATGACTGACAACTTGTATAATACAATTGTTTTATTTATTTATTTATATATATTTTTTGCCATTCTTACTCTAAACAGTTGATTCCCTTTTTTATTTGTGTGGTTTCCACGGCATACTACTTGGAGTGTTAATTTTTGTTATCATATTGCATTGTAAATAAAATACAATCACAATACTTACCTCACAGTCACATTCCACATTAATGGATTCATTAGGGGACTCTACTTGGCTCTAAGGTGTGAATCACATCAATATTTATGGCCATTGACACTCCCTCGCATATGGCCTTTTTAACACAAAACCAACAGTGTTATATGTGTTATGGACTCACCAGATGCACTATCCACCTACATTCGATCACAATTACCCGATTATTCATTTCCTACACGTGAATCCAATTTCCATGCCCTATAAAGGTCTACTCACCTCACTCCTTCATTGGCTGATCTCTAGATTGTATGCTCATCTTCCTTTACTCCATTTATCTTTAGTTGCCCGTGGCTCCGTGACATTCACTGTCCAGTTGGATTTCTGTAAAGATTAACTTAAGCACTATTATTCTTCAGTTGATTGAGCTTCCAATGACTGTTTTTATTGAACTTTACCTTACCTTTACGGTTACGATTTTGTTGACCATTTTTCGGGATGTGTTTGGCAAGTCTCCCTCAGCGATTTCTGTGAACGATGAACTCTGGCTAAGGCAAGCAAATATGTCCATTCACAACTATACAGTTCAATTCCACACTTTCACTGCGGGCAGCAGATGGAATGAAACCACTCTCCTATTTACATTTCACCATGGTCTAAATCCATTTCTCAATAATAATAATAACAACAAATGTCCATCTATGATGACACGGTAGGGCTGGAGATTTTTTTTAAAAGGCTCTTCACATCTCACAACATCTAATCACTTGCAACACTGAGGAATTCCCCACCGCTGCCGCTGCCACTACCAACTCACAGTGTACTAATCCTCCAGCTCCTGAACCAATGCAAATGAACCGCTATCGCTCACCACCTACTGAATGAGCTCAACAAGTCAATCAGGGACTCTGCTTGTATTGCGGATCCAGTGATCATATCCTGCCTGCCTGTCCAGTTCGCCCAACACACCCATCAGTGAGTATGGTCCAAATCCATTCTGATATTTCTAGAATACCACACATTGACGCTGTTCTAAATTACATGAACCAATCTTTTCCAGGTAAAGTCATCATCGATTTCATCTCCTCTCTCTGCCTCACCCAAATCAAAATCCTTCGTCATCGAAATGCCACCCACTATCAAATCAACAATATCCAGGGAAAGCCGCTGGGCAATGGCTTTGTGCGTTACCATACCCCTGAAGTCACTCTGCTGCCTACACTCCTCAATGAAGGAGTTGCAGAGGTTTCTGGGATTCACAAACTTTTACCGCCATTTTATATTCGGCCTCAGTCAACTATTTGCCCCACTTACCTCTCTCCTCCGGTGTAAATCAAAGTCCCTGTCCTGGATGCCTGAAGCCACAAATGCCTTCCAACAGTTGAAGTCAGCCTTCTGCACCACTCCTACTCTCTCTCACCCAGATCCGAACCTCCGTTTCATTGTCAAGGTAGACACGTCTACCCTGAGAGTCGGTGCAGTACTGTCACAATGGAAGGGTGAATCCCCAGTACTCCATCCATGCACATACTAGGAAATTGTCCCTGGCGGAGCAAAATTACGACATTGGGAACTGCGTGTTACTGGCTATCAAGCTTGCCCTAGAAGAGTGGCAGCACTGGCTCAGCACCCTTTCAAGATGATAACTGACCATAAGAACCTCCAATACCTCCATGATGCTAAACATCTCAATCCTTGACAAGCATAAAAAAATAGGGTGGGCCCTATTTTTAACAGACCAGGTCACAAAAACCTCAAAGCGGACCCTCTTTCGCACCTTCACCAACCTGATCTGCCCCATGAATGCCCAGAACCCATTCCCTCTCCTACTGTATTCTTGTGTCCGATCGAATGGGCCCTGGATGACCAAATTTGTGCCGCCACTCTGGAGGAACCTAGTCCACCGGGAGGTCCAGAAGGGAGGAATTTCATATTAACCGTTCTGTGCTTAGCTCTTCTGGACTCCATCCACACTATGGGTTCGGGACACCAAGGTAGCCGACGAATCCTCTCGCTCATCTGGAACCAATACTGGTGGCCCGTCATGGCTCGGGATGTTGCCCGCTACATCAGGGATTGATCGGTCTTTGCCATCACATTCACCCCACGCAGTTAGTTCCTATACCCGTTCCATGCCGACCCGGTCCCATCTCAGAATAAACTTTGCTACGGATCTTCCATCCTCCAATGGGTTCACCACCTTCTTAGTTGTTGATGATAGATTCTCCAAAACCTGCAAGCTCACGGCCTTAGAAACAGTTGAAGCTCTCTTTCATCATGTCTTTCAAAATTTTGGAATCCCTGAAGATATTGTTTCTGATAGAGGACTGCAGTTCATATCCAGGGTCTGGCGTAATTTCTTCCATCAGTTGGGTGTATCAGTCAGTCTGTCTTCAGGTTATCACCCCCAGACTAATGGCCAGACTGAACATCTCATGGTCTCATTGGAGCTCATCAGCCATATCACCCTGCAGCCCAAGACTGGTTACCCACTGAAGCTAAGCAGGGTTGAGCCTGGTCAATACCTGGATGGGAGACCTCCTGGGAAAACTAGGTTGCTGCTGGAAGAGGTGTTAGTGAGGTGTAACCCCGGCATCCTGGCCAAATTCACCCATTGGCCTCTGACCATCATGGCCTCCTTACCATCCCCATACACTGATTGGCTTCATCACTCTGTCTCCTCTCCACCAATAAGCTGGTGTGTGGTGGGTGTTCTGGCTTAATATGGCTGCTGTCGCATCATCCAAGTGGATGCTACACACTGGTGGTGGTTGAGGAGATTACCCCCTTCTATGTAAAGTGCTTTGAGTGCCCAGAAAAGCGCTATATAAATGTAAGGAATTATTATTATTATTATTATTATAGTATCTTCCCTATGCCAAGTATGCCCAAAACTCCATGTGACAGGAAACGTCAGGATGAACACCATTCCAGTGTGTGCTCTGGTACAAACCTCAACTCTTCCCGTGGACTGGTGAGCCTTCTGAAGTACCCGCAGTTGACTACTGGTTCAGTGAGAGCGAGAGCATATGGGACTCAGCACATGTTCATCTCCAGCTCCAGTGTATGTCGCACCATGGCTCACACATACCAACTGGGCGACCAAGTCTGTCTCTCCACTCTGGACATTTGTCTCCGACTGCCCAGCAGGAAGCTGAGTCCCCGATATATTGGTCCTTTTCCCATCACGAGGCAAATCAATGAAGTGGCAAATGAACTCAAACTCCCCTATCACTACCGCATCTCGCCTACCTTCCATGTTTCCCTGCTTAAACCATTTACTAATCCACTTCTCCCTCCATTCCATTCTCCCTCCTTCCTTCCAAAGGTACCTCTTCCTCCTGGGGTCAACACCAATGAGACCATCTACCGAGTCAAAGGGATCCTAGACTCTGACTCCAATACCTTGTGGATTGGTAGGGTTATGGTCCCAAGGAGAGATCATGGGTGGACAGAGATGATATTCTGGATCCATCACTCCTCACCCACTTCCATCAGTGACAAAAATGGTTGCAGGAATCTCATTTTTCATGGTATCTTCTTCAGATTTGAAATAGAAACTCATGAGACATGTGACCCTCAACCCATAATTTTTCTGGATTGTTCCAGGACTGATTTCATGTATTTTTATATGAAATTATATATATATATATATATATATATATATATATATATATATATATATATATATATATATATATATATATATATATATATAAATTCAGTGTTGTACTTTTTTTTTTCCAAGGAACTTCAGTGTCTATAACTTTTTATCTTTTTGAGCATTATCAATTCTGGTGGACAGTAAAGCCCAAAGGGTCTTCTTTCCAAAGACACCAAAATTGTGTGTGTAGCACACTGAAGTCAGGAACTATTAAAATTTTAAGTTAGGTAGGTCATTTTTAGCTGTGAGTCCCATAATGGGGGTGCTGGTAAACAGACTAAAACTCTGATACACCAATATACTGCTTTATACGGAGTGGTTAAACATGTCCCTTACGTGGCACTGTCGCATAGACCCCTCCCCCAGCCTACAGTGTGTGAGGGAAAGAAGTCCATACCCATTCAGGATTTGCCACACTTATATTCCATGTTGTAGGTTACCCCATCTGTGTGCATAACATTGTCTTTAAAATAAACCAGGCCTTCCCATTTAGGCACATGGTAAATGGAGGAGGCATAGGTGACACTGAAGAGAGGAGGGACTCTAAACCAGATGGGGTAACCCGGGAAAGGTAGCGTTAATCCTCCTTGGTACACATTAGTTAAGTCACCTTTATTTATATAGCTTTTTATACAAAACAGATTGTGTCAAAGCAACTGAACAACATTAATTAGGAAAACAGTGCAGAATGACAGTTAAAGGCAGTTCATCATTGAATTCAGTGATGTCATCATTCAGCTCAGTTCAGTTTAACCCTCTGGAGTCTAAGGGTATTTTTGGGGCCTGGAGAAGTTTTGTCATGCCCTGACATTTGTGCTTTTTTCAGTTTCTTATAAATATCTAAATGGCTAAAGTCTAATCTCACTGTAATCAGCACAAACTAGGCTATAATAATATGTGAGCAGCATGTATGTACATGATTGTGTTTTTGAGAAAAAAAAAATGTTATGCGTGGTTAGTGAAAAACTAAAAATGTTAAATCACTTGAATAAGGCAATAAAACACATACAGAAAATTGGTTCCCGGGACTTTTGAGAACTGGAGCTCGTAGCCTAGAATTTTTTTTTTCTAAATGATGTGAAAATCATCTTGTTTACTCACTTACAGAAAACAATATATTGATTTAAATTTGCTAAGACACTTTTTGTTGGTAAAAGTCATATGTGAGTAGGCGTCAACTATCATGAATTCACACCTGAGAAGACAAAGGCCTGCATAATGAGCTGCATAATGAGCCATTCAGTCAGCTGTGTCACTGAAAGGGATGAGTTACAAGAAAGAATGTGAGGACAAAATAAATGTATATAATTTTTTGTTTGTAGTTTATTTAGAATATATTTAATTATCCCACAACATAATTAAATATTCACTTGTGAGTGCAGTTAAACAGTTTATTAGGAACAATCAAAGCTGACTTTCAAACTGAATTTTTTGCATCATTACTCCAGTCACACAATCCTTCTGAAATCCTTTTAACAATCTTATTTTCTACAAAAAAAACAAACATTTATTGTTATTATTATCATTATTATTATTACTATTATTATTAATGTTGAAAAGAGCTGAGAATATTTTTTTCAGGTTTTTTAGGGGGGATAAATTGAAAGAACAGCAATGTTTGTTACATTTGTTACAGTTACATTCATTGTTACATTTATATTATTTACATCAAGCTTTTGAATGGTATAGTAGTGTATATTGTTATTGAAACTTCATAATATTTCATTTGATTATACATTTAGTCAGGAATTATAGTTTGGAAAAATTCTTTGGAAAAAGTCTAATTAGTAAAATGTTTACACGTTATGTGAAAACTAGTACAAGTATATAAATAAATAAAAAGAGACTTACTCATGTTTATGATCTCTGCTGGATAAAGTGCTTCATTCTTTTTTTCTGAGGAAATCCAAATCTCTAATCCTCAACCACATCACATCTTTTGGGGGTGAATTATGTCTTATTCCTCTCATCGCGAAGCAAACAGTAAAATAAAAAAAACTTGAAGAACAATCTCGCTGCGTTGTCTTCTGTTGTGTGGGCGTATTCAAAAGCCGCGCGCTTCAGTGAAACATTTGAATCTCAAAAGCGCGTGCAGCGCGGGGGCGTGGTCGCATTAGAAGATAATGAAGGGAGACGTGAAAAACGGACATCGCGTTGTTTTCATATGGATTACTTTATCACAGAATATTTGTTTTCGGCAGCACTTGTTTACTTTAAAAGTAGACATCTCAAGCTTTCTATAGATATCTCTCTCATGTCTCTGTGTTGAGTATTTACTGAGTTACAGTTCATTTTAATGACGCGTTTGTAACTGAAGATCAGCGCAGACAAAGGCTGCAGACAGCACTCCTTGTTTGTTATCTTTATTTTATAAGTGCACAAAGTTTTGTTGTTATTATGTCTGTATACAAAAAAAAAGTAGACCCTTTAGAGATTCGATTGATGTATTGCTCTTATCTGTACGATCAAAACTGAAAGTGTAATTTAAGTTCTTTTCGGGGTTATCAGGAGAAAATACCCCAAAACGCGTATACGCGTTAATCGACTTCAGAGGGTTAATTAAATAGTATCTGTGCAATCATTTGCAATCATGTCAACGATATCGCTGTAAATGAAATGTCCCCAACTAAGCAAGCCAGAGGCGACAGCAGCAAGGAACCAAAACGCCATCGATGACAGAATGAAGAAAAAAGCTTGGGAGAAACCAGTTTCAGTCGGGGGGCCAGTTCTCCTCTGGCCAGACAAAACCAGCAGTTCAATTCTAGGCTGCAGCAAAGTCAGATTGTACAGAGGACTCAACTGGTTCCTGTGTTCTTGTCCCGGTAGTCGTCTGAGACAAGGTCTTTACAGGGGATCTGTATCTGGGGCTCATCTAGTTGCCCTGGTCTTCACTGACATTCAGGGCTATAGAGGTCCTTTCTAGGTGCTGATCCACCATCTGGGCTGGATACATACATCGGGGTGGTTTTTCTCCCTTGTGAAAAGTCGTTTTATTGGGTGGTAATAGTTACTGGAGGATGGGTGAATGAAGAGGAAAGTGTTGCTTTGAGGGATTCGAGGACAACAGAAGGAGAGTGAAATACCCTGTTTGCATTGGAGAGGAGCTAAGTAACTGAGAACTGAGTCTTGTAATTGCACACGTTTGACACTGGATTGGATGTGGTTTGGAGTGTTTGGATCACGATCATAAATATCACTGAGTGGATTGTACTGATTCATTACCGATCTCTTACCTCTCCCTCCTTTATAAATTGTGATGTGAACTCTGCCTGTGACTGTGAAGAAAAACATCTCAGAACATCCTCAGTGGCAGTGAGGATCGCGCCCCCCCTTCCCCTCGGACAGAAACCCGAATGTGAGTGCTGGCTTTAAATTGCACTTCGTGAAGTGAGTTTGCATTGCCTAAAATTGATGTTTTCCCCCACATTATATGCTTGAAGTGGAATTGTCGTGTGTGTGTAAGCTACATTCCTTTTTGCCATGCACTCTCCATGTGTTATGCGGGCTGACTGTCAATAGTAAGAGTTCTGTGACACTGATCTGTTCCAACTGTCTGGATGTTGAGGAATTGTCATCTGGGTTGTGAATTAACCCCTCTGTTGTGCTAATAGGAGAAGAGATGCCCTGTTGAAATATTTACTATCTGCCTCAGAAAAGCCCTGTGCAACCTGTTGACTTCGAGTCTGCTGTATCCCTGCCATTCAACTGTATTGTGAGAAGTGTTCGTTCCGTCCAATGCATGTGAACTGTATACTTGCCTGAAACATCCATTCTGTCATCCATTCATCCATCCAGAAGAAGCCCCATTCAGCCTGTTGACTTCGAGTCTGCTGTATCCCTGCCATTCAACTGTATGGTGAGAAGTGTTTGCTCCTTCCAATGCATGTGAACTGCATACTTGCTTGAAACATCCATTCTGTCTGTCTCAGAAGAAGCCCCATTCAGCCTGTTGACTTCGAGTCTGCTGTATCCCTGCTATTCATCTGTATTGTGAGAAGTGTTTGTTCCTTCCAACGCATGTGAACTGTATACTTTGTCTGGAGCATTCATTCTGTCTGTCTCAGTAGAAACCCTGCACAGCCTGCTGACGTCGAGTTTGTTGCATCCTTGTAGCCCACCTGTGCTGAGAGAAGCGACTGTTCCTCTGTCACGAATCTGAGGCTGGCATGCTCTGTCTGGAATACCCATTCTGTCTGTGTCAGAAGAAGCCCCGTTCAGCCCGTTGACTCCGAGTCCACTGTATCCCTGCCATTCATCTGTATTGTGAGAAGTGTTCGTTCCTTCCAACGCATGTGAACTGTATACTTTGTCTGAAGCATTCATTCTGTCTGTCTCAGTAGAAACCCTGCACAGCCTGTTGACCTCGAGTTTGTTGCATCCTTGTGGCCCACCTGTGCTGAGAGAGGTGACTGTCCTTTGTCACGAACGTGAGGTTGGCACGCTTTGTCTGGAATATCCACTCTGACGGTGTCAGGAGAAGCCACCTTACTGTAAGACCGTGCACCTGCCGTATACGTACTCGACTGATATCATTCACCTCAAATTCCGTACCTGTGGAAGAAGGAAGGAAGGTTGGAATTACATACTTACCGGAGGAGACTTACCGGACCCCTCACTTGCCAAACACATCCCCACCTCAAGGCTGTGTATCTGCCGTGTACGGACCTGACCGATATCCCTCCGTCCCAAATTCTGCATCTGTGAAAAAGGGAAGGAAGGTTGGAAGTATTTAATTATCAGAGGAGACTTACCAGACTGCTGGCTTGCCGATCGTATCCCCACCTGTGAAATACCTACTTGACCACCCATCTGTCCCTCTATTGCGGGGCCCGCACAGAGGAAGAGGGCGGGAGAGTCCCCGGTCGCTGCACTGTTCACCTTCAATCCCTGAGGGCAACAAAGAAGAAGATTTTAGACTAGGATTTCCAATTTGCTTTTACTTCAAAATAAAACTTGTTAAATTTATTCTCTGTCTCCAACTCTTCCCTCTGATACGCTCCTCGAGGTGGTCCTGGTTTAGGGGTGGGCGCAGTCTAGCTTGGGCCTCCCGACCTGTGACAGTATTATCAAATTGCCAGAGTTTTGAGAACGGAGAGGACGTGGAGGACTATAATATAACAAGAGCTCATTCAAATACTGAGGTGCTAAACCATTCAGGGCTTTATAAGTAATAAGCAAGATTTTAAAATCTATGTTTGATAGGGAGCCAGTGCAGTGTTGACAGGACCGGGCTAATATGATCATACTTCCTGGTTCTAGGAAGAACTCTAGCTGCTGCATTTTGGACTAACTGGAGTTTGTTTACTAAGCATGCAGAACAACCACCCAATAGAGCATTACAATAGTCTAACCTTGAAGTCATAAACGCATGGATTAACATTTCTGCATTTGACATTGAGAGCATAGACCGTAATTTAGATATATTTTTGAGATGGAAAAATGCAGTTTTACAAATGCTAGAAACGTGGCTTTCTAAGGAAAGGTTGCTATCAAATAGCACACCTAGGTTCCTAACTGATGACGAAGAATTGACAGAGCAGCCATCAAGGCTTAGACAGCGTTCTAGGTCATTACATGCAGAGCTTTTAGGCCCTATAATTAACACCTCTGTTTTTTCAGAATTTAGCAGTAAGAAATTACTCGTCATCCAGTTTTTTATATCGACTATGCATTCCGTTAGTTTTTCAAATTGGTATGTTTCGCTGGGCCGCGAAGAAATATAGAGCTGAGTATCATCAGCTTAACAGTGAAAGCTAACACCATGTTTCCTGATGATATCTCCCAAGGGTAACATGTAAAGCGTGAAGAGTAACGGCCCTAGTACTGAGCCTTGCGGTACTCCATACTGCACTTGTGAACGATATGATACCTCTTCATTCACTGCTACGAATTGATGGCGGTCATATAAGTACGATTTAAACCACGCTAATGCACTTCCATTAATGCCAACAAAGTGTTCTAGTCTATGCAAAAGAATAGTGTGGTCAATAGTGTCGAACGCAGCACTAAGATCCAATAGCACTAATAGAGAGATACAACCACGATCAGATGTTAAGAGCAGGTCATTTGTAACTCTAAGGAGAGCAGTCTCAGTACTATGATACGGTCGAAATCCTGACTGGAAATCCTCACAGATGCCATTTTTCTCTAAGAAGGAATATAATTGTGAGGATACTACCTTTTCTAGTATCTTGGAAAGAAAAGGGAGATTCGAGATCGGTCTATAATTAACTAGTTCTTTGGGGTCAAGTTGTGTTTTTTTGATGAGAAGCTTAATAACAGCCAGTTTGAAGGTTTTGTGGACATACCCCAATAACAATGAGGAATTAATAATAGTCAGAAGAGGATCTATGACTTCTGGAAGCACCTCTTTTAGGAGCTTAGATGGAATAGGGTCTAACATACATGTTGTTGGTTTAGATGATTTAACAAGTTTATACAATTCTTCCTCTCCTATAGTAGAGAATGAGTGGAACTGTTCCTCAGGGGATCTATAGTGCACTGTCTGATGTGATACTGTAGCTGATGGCTGCATGGTTACAATTTTATCTCTAATAGTATCGACTTTAGAAGTTAAGTAGTTCATAAAGTCATTACTGCTGTGATGTTGAGAAATGTCAACACTTGTACATATTCCTTAGTCCTTACATATTCCTCCATTTCACGCATTCTCAAGTCCACAGCCTCTGTAAAACACATATCCAGGTTAAAATTACTTTCCACAGAATCATTAAAATTTTTCTCCAGTTTTAAAACAATTACCTTAAGAGCAACAAGTTATTTTTTAACTTTTCACAACCACATTTCTGTTTTTTTTTTCTTAAAACTCTCAAATGTTTGATACAGATACTTAGTATAAGGAGCAGTGTTATTAAGATTTTTTTTTTTTTTTTTTTTTTTTTTTTTTAAATACGCCATCGTCTTTTCTGTCACCCAACTAAACAATTCAATAGCAATTGTTCTCCATACGGGCCACCAATATGTAACAATCGGCCCTATTGGCTGAGGCTACTCAATTTAAAACTAAGAGTTGTTTAAAATGTTTAGATGCTGGGTGAGCAGATTAAAGACATCAAGATGGCTGATAATGGCTGAAAACAACAAAAGTGTATTTACACAAAACAATGATACAGAACTAAAACAACATGGTATACATTGAGAATAGTCAGATTGCGAAAAGAGTCTTTCAGTTCATACCCTAAAATAGTCCAACAGCAATCCGTACGTAATAATCCAAAGTGTCCACCTGTGTATATACAATCCAGTAAATGTGTTATTCCAAAGTGCAAGTGCAAAATAGTCCTGGCTGGTAAGTAAATCCACAAGACATTCCTTCTCAACACAGGCAATAAATAAATAGACCTGCTTCCTGGGTGAGGTGTCAGGCCTCTACAGTAGGTGGACATCCAAAACGTCGTTTCTACCGCCGCTCGTACCGCCGCCGCGGCGTCTGCAAAGTGCATTTGCAGCTTTTGACCGCTGAGTGGCGCTTTAATCACAGGTTTTCAAACAAGCGCATCAAAGCACATTTTCGCAAATAGACGTCAGCTTTGCCTCACCGAAGTGTTATATTTGATTGCAGTCGGGGAAAATGAAAGAAAAAATATTTAATATTCACAGATGAAAGTTTAGTCCTTATGAAGATATGTGCGTTTCTTAGAACGAATTCAAGCAGGATAAATGTCAAGCCTATGAGCCTGTGCTTATATTTTCTCTAGACCATATTTTAGATTAGACACATTTAAATAGTGTGCAGTATTATTTATATAATATGAATTATGTGTTATATTATTAAAAAGAAAATGTGGTTTACTTTGCATCGGAGCATTAAAAGTGATAGCCTATTGTGAGCTAGGCTTGCGTGTTTTATAAATTATTTTCATTTTAGTAAAACGTAAGGCACTGTATCATTTCGCTCCCATTATTTAGGCCTAATTAAAACAAGAAACGAATAAATTAAACCTGCACTAAATCATTGCAACTCTAAAGAATGGATGGATTAATACAACGTCCTCACTTATCAACAAAGTGCACACGATGTAAAAAAAAAAAAAAAAGAGCTTCATTAATTGACAACTTCAGTGATTTTAAATGGAGTCTTCTTTGCTTGCTTTCATATAATTTAAGTAAAGTAAAAATAAATAAATAAAATAAATAAATAAATTGCAGCCGCATTTAAATGCAGGTTTGTATAATATTCCGTAAAATATCAGTGCAAGATTTGCTCTGCATGATGCTGAGTGCACGCAGCATTTATTCTTATTTGTCTACATATTTTATCTTCATTACAAATCTTGTTTGGTTTTATTTTGGATAATTGCATGTAAAAAATTATTTACTTTGTGATGCATATGCAAAATGTGAATTATTATTTATATTCAAGTGTTTGTGCAAAAATTATTAATGCGCATGCATGACAGGGAGGCGCCCTCTCGATCACGTAATTTTTTTCCTAATAATGAAATAACTGAAAATTGTGGCGTCTCACATACATGAGAAATATATCTACAGAAAGCTTGAAATGTCTTTTAAACGAATCAATTCAAAACGAAAGCATTATGTAATCTGTGAAGGTTGTATTTCTCTTTAAAGGCGCGTCCATGTGGAGAGAGTCAGCACTGTGAATTTCATCTTGCAGCCGACAAGAAAACATTTGTTTATTAATAAATAATTAAAATGTCTCCTTTTTCATAATTATTAGGCTACTTCTGCGTGTGCTTTGTGACGAACTTAATGCATGTTCTTGAGCGTGGAATATATTAAGGCTGGATTATAGTTGTAAATTTAATATAAATTTGCGATTAGTTGAATAATGACAAATGAACGACTAGTAACTAGAAAAATCTTACGTGGGAAGCAGACCTATTAAATAACCTCTAGACATCTCTGTTAAAGTTTTTAAAGAATTTTATACGCGTTTGCATAAATTCTTCCTTCAGAACGGTCTGTAATGGAGAGATGCCTTAACACTGATTTTTCCTCTGAAACACAAAAAAGGAAAATTGATAAATAAAATAAAATATAATACATATTTTATGTTTTGAGAATGATTGTGCTCAAGCCTCCCCTGCGCGTTTGAGACACGCTGCCGAGCAGAGTATGAGCGGAGCGGAGTGATTCTGACTGAAGAGGAGCGGATTTTTTAAAAGTCAGGAGCGTCGTGGTTTTCACTCGCTCCAGCACCGCTCCATCACGAATACAATTCATGCCAACAGCCCGTAATATAACTGCATATTTAGCAAGAATTCACATGATAAACATATTTAGCTATAGCTTGATACACATAATCTCTCCGATCAGAAGACTATAATGACGGCAATAGTCGAGCGGGATGTTACAGGCTAGTTCTCAAGGAATTTGTCTTCCTTTTACTGATTATTTTCGGGTTAAAGCATGATTTAAACAGATACAGCACATTCACACGTAATCGCTGTCGCAATAATGCATTCAAACAAATGTAATCTTACAGTAGGCTACTTCAATGAGCAGAAATCTGTAACAAATGCATTGATCTGTAGATAAAATAACTGACGAAAATTTAAACTGTTATTTTCATCACAAACAAAATTTGCACAGCAGAAAGCAGCAATTATACCTTTTAATGCTGACAATTTTATAAGTTTGGCATTTGGTACAAAAAGTTTGCACACAATAGCCTAATCCCCTTTGAAACTCTCCTGTAATTTTATTTTTTTATTTATTTTTATTTTATTTTTATAAGCTATTATGAACATAACATTTCAACTTTAGCCACGGAGTGAAGGCGGAGCAGTGTTTCTGGTATCAATGAACGCGGAGCTTAGTGATTATTAAATGCTCGGAGTGCGGAGGGAAATTGTTGCTGCTCCACTCCGCTCACATAGGCCTACTGTACTGCCGAGTGAGAGAGATGTTTCGCCCAATATGAACAAGGCCGTCCGGTGTAGACACGGTTAGACAGTGTCTGCTATATTTACAAATAATTGATATAAGAAATAAAAATAAATACATAACCTAAACCAGCGACATAACGAGATGAATATATAGACTAGAAAACTGATTTAGGCCTACACTTGGTCTGTCCTCCGTCCATGACACTGACTCACTGCGGAGCTGCCAATTTTAATCTGAACAGCTCTTAACGCCGAGTGGATGGCATGATGGGCTAGGGCTAGTATTAAAAAATAATATAATTTTATATTAAAACTTGTTTTGAACAATTTCTTTGTCATTTGAATATTGATTTTAAGCAGGGAGGCAAAAAAAAAAGATCGATTTAAATTGTAAATCGGATTTTTTTTTTGTGTGAAAAAAATCAGGGATTTTTTTTAGGCCATAGGCCTATCGCCCAGCCCTAATGCAACAGTTTTTTTTTTTTTTTTTTTAAGTTAAGGCAACTTCCTCTGAAATTAAGTTATAATAACTAATAAACTTTATTGCGCTATACAGTAGTCAACATTTGAAGTGATCAAACCTTTCTTTAAAGTTGTCCTAAAACCTGTTCTGCAAGTTTGAAACCCTCATAAGACTGTCCATATGAAAGAGCAAGAGATTCACACCTTTATCTCGACCCCCACAAGCTATACAGAACTACCCCAAAACCCCCAACCCCCTCCAGCTGAACTGAGCTCGGTCTGTTTTTTGGCTGTGAGGAACGCTGTGTTGTCATGTTACTGGGTTGAAACATGCCTGCACTCACAGCAGCCCTTCTCTTTTTATTCATTATTTTCCTGCAGCCCATATTATTATTTTCACTAGACCAAAATAATAACAAATTATCAATTGATAATTAATCATTATTTTTGCCAAAATCATTGTTATTTGTGTACGTAGGCGTTTGCGGAAGGCTTTAAGACCAAGCGGAATCCTCCGTCAGCTGCTCCCGCTTCACAACGCGCGGGACTCGCGCTCACTGACCCAACATTTAGCAAGGCAGGAAAACATTCAGTCTGCCTGAAGGAAGACGTATTTCATTGTAAGTTAATGCTGTTAAATAGAGAGTAAAAAAAATAAAAAATACAACTAGTGTAGGCTATCCTTAAACTTGGAGCTCATTATATTGAAGTACAAATCCAAACACCAGAAGCAACCTACACTCTCAGTGTTCTTTCACTGAAAAGTATGCATTTTATTTATTTATTCACAGGCTATATGGTTGAAATAGTATTATTTTAGTTGAAAACTTTAAGTGCCATTGTTTAAAAAATGCATCAGATGTTTCATAGACCTTCAGTTGTCATGCTTTAAAATCCCATGCCATTTGTAATTTCACTGTATTTTAACCTCCTAAATTACTACCCCAATTCTATAATGGTAAAATTTATTCAGACCGATGGCATTTTTTATGACATTATTTATTTTTTATTTTTAGAATAGGCTAATTGTAACATAAATGGATGAATCAAAACAAATATAACTTTTTAACTGCAGGCAGATATAGGCCTATATTATTGTACATTACAAATATTTGGATCCCTTATTTTATTAAAGAATAAATACTTATTTTCTTCAAGAATAAACATTATAAATAAATAATTAAAGAAAGAACCCCTATTAGCCCTTATTTGTAGGTTGTTGGAGATATGCGAGCGATTCATAGATTTAAAAAGTGGTTGCTTGGTTTCAGAAAACGAATACAGCTCGTAAAAAATGCTATGATGAAAAAGTCATGCTAACTTATTAATTCATAGAAATAATTTAATTAATTTTTTTTTTTTTCGAGATTCAACTTGAATTTCAATTCTATTAAACTGACTTTAAAATCTCAAGGAGTTTATAAGTTGAAACGGTAAAATGTCACAGTGCATGCTAGCCTAAATGAACTTGTATCTTGTATAGTATCCGAAGACTTGAGTGCATGTTAGCATAAAACTAACAATATAATTTGATTTTTTTTTTTTAAATTAACAATTCCTGTATAAAATGTGACAGCAACCTTTATATCAAACATTTTGAAATCGTCCACAGCTGAGCAACGCAGGAGGGAGATCTGAAGTTATATTTGTTTGTTCACGAAGGGAATGTGATGCACAAAGTCATTTTTAGATGCAATGGAAAAATAAAGCTGGATAAAAACATACACGAAAACCCGCTAAAAAATAAATTACATTTGTGAGAGTTGCATTTTATTACATTCAGAAATAATAACGGCAGGCCTAATAATGCTATAGGCTAATGTACCAACAGGACATTTTTAGTTCCCTTAACTTTACAACAAATCCTTTAAATGTAAAAAAATTATCAGAACAGAACAAGAATTACAAATATATAATTCTAATGGATAAATATAATTGCAGCAGGCTATATAATAATATAGGCTTATAAACAACAACAAAAATAATAATAATTAAAAATAATTTAAAGCGATACATTATGTTGGGCTTATCTCTTTCATTCGGGACAAATCCAGACATGTTGCCCATTTGAAGCTAAACTCTTATTCATTAGGTAAAATAGGCTTTGGATTTCAGACCTGTTTCAGTATCGACGAAAAAAAAAAATCATAATTAGCAAAATTATGCCAAAATGGCCCGCTGCTCGCGCCGCATGGCTCGGTGAACGACTGCTGTTTCCAATGAATATGTGTGCGTGAGGCACCAGCGCGATCAAAGTCACAATTCACAATTATTGGTCACACAGTAAAGGCACAATTCAAAAATGCAAAGTGTTAGCAGTTTGAAAAATCAAGAATAATAACAGAGTTAATAAGAATTATTTGTAAATGCTGGACCGTTCTCATTTCGCTCTGCAAATGGAACCTGAAGATTATTATTATTATTATTATTATTTTTAAACCAAGAATGAACCGAAATGAAAACATTTTAATCCGTATATATCTATATCTATATATATATATATATATATATATATATAATGACTGTTTAAAAACAATAGCATGCATAAGAGCCTTTGTGTAAAGTTTATTTTTTTATTTTTTGATGAGTAGACTGTAGCCTAAGACTATCCTATTTTTAATGGCTTTTAAGGATGTTATAATGTATATTATAATGTTATTGTTGTTTTACGTCTTCCTTTCATTTTACAATTACATTCAGTTCGCAATCCGTCCCTTTGCGCCACCTGGCGGTAGTTTCGCGAATGATTTTAACACGCGACTGATTTGCAGTTAACGCCGCGGCCCTGCGGCAGTAATACCCATTTTGGTTGTCTACCATCTGTATCTTAGAGCCACACTGCTCCTTTATATGGAGAGGCTACTTCCTGCTACCTGTCATGTGATCACTCACATGACAGGAGAGTCTCAGTTCTTAAAGACAAACACACACATTTAAAAAGAGTAAAATGGACAAGGAAACTCTGATACACCAATATACTGCTTTATACAGAGTGGTAAAACATGTCCCTTATGTGGCACTCTCACACAATGACTGTTTTTGTTGAACCTTACCATTCTGAATCTGCCTTCTGTTTATGGAAATAAAGAAGCTTGTTTAACTAACACCCACCTTGTGCCTCTCAGTCCAGCTGTGACAATATGAACCAAAAAGCCTGAGATGTTGGAGGAGTAATTGAATGAGTGCAAACATAAGAGGGCTGACTCCTCATTGGGCACATTTATTTTAAAAATAACAGATGCGATCAGGCATCAAGTCAACATCAATATCACAAACTAAAAGACCTAATAAAAAAATGGTCCAAATTATGTCTTTTCACATGCTGAGGGCCTGAGACATGCTGAATAAAATTATGTGAGTCCATTAAATCTAAAAACTTCTTTTAGACCGAACATTTGCTATGACAGCAGATATGAATATAAAAATCACCAACAATTAAGATACTATCAAACATTCATAAAACACATAAAAAACGCAGAAAATTCCTGGATAAAAGCCTGGATATATTTTGGTGGCCTATAAATAACCACAACAAAAACAGGCTTAAAATGTCGAGCTTTAACAATTTTAAGGTCAAGTTGCTGACTGTCATCAAACAATGTCTTTTATACTGTATGTTGTTATATCAGTACAAACAAAAAACAATTGTATAAAAGTAATTTTTTAAAAGTGAAAAATAATCTAAAACATAATTTAAATAATCACAGTGATCTCAAGTTGAATCTAATTGGTGGAATAAATTTGGTAAAGATGATGTGGGTTTCTAAGTTTATTTATTTGTTTCAATGTACCCTGCTGACACCACCAAAAACCTTTTTCAAGGAAATAAATTCCATAATTACATCTTTCATTTGGGCTGGAAAAACCCCAAGAATAAAAAGAAATCTATTGTTTTGCTCTAAACGGGAAGGATAATTAAACCTCCCTAATATGGAACTGTATCAAATAGCAGCCCAGATGTTTTATATTGATCGTATTATCAATAATACTAATGAAGACCCATGGCTGGTTATCGAAAATCATCAACTACAAACAAATAATTTATTATCCATCTTGTTCTCCAAGAAGAAAGTAAAGATTCATAATTTTGTTGTCAACAGTACATTAAATATGTGGAAAAAAACCCAAGCAGATTTTAGGGATGGAGATCGGTACTCCAACACATATTAAGATTTGGAACAATCTGTCTGTTAAAGTTCAAGGTACTAAATTAATGTGGAAAACTTGAATGGAAGTATCGAAACGTTATCAGATATTATTAGCTCAAATAATATATCCTTATTTGATACACTGAAAGATAAATTTAAAGATTCAGAGGTATTTAAATATATGCTGTTAAAAAACTGGGTCAAAGAGAATTGTGATATTTTGAATGATGTTCCGGGAAAGATAAAGACCCTTTTGGAACAAAGTAAGGAAAAGAAAAAATGTAAAAGTGTTATGTATGATTATCTCAATAATGTTGTAATCAATTGTAATCTGCTAAGTAAAATATATGAAGGCTGGGACAGAGATATAAAGGACTTCAATGCCAAAACAAAATGGAAGGAGTGCTTAAATTATAATAAATATAAAGCCACAACCAATGAAAATCTAAGATTGATTCAATATAAATTAATGACTAGAATTTATTATAGTAGGGATAAAATTCATAAGTTCGATGCATCTTCCCCTCCCACTCCATCTTACTCATGCATTTTGGTACTGTGAAAAAATAAAGAAAACCTGGTTTGATATTGAGAGATGGCTCTCTAAACTGTAAACAGAAATTTGTATTTACACCAGAAGCCTGCTTACTTCAAAATGTAACAAATATGAAATATCCTATGGGATAGCAATTCATATTTTCCTCAAATTGGAAAAACACAGATACACCAGGGTTGGATAAATGGAAAAACGTAATGAAATATTACCTAAACATCGAAAAAAACTCTATCAGTGGACAAAAATAAACAAAAACAGTGTAACTCTGTGTGGAAACAAATATTTGACGCTCTGTAATTAGCCCAACGATAGCTTTGCTTAACTCAATTTGTATTTTATTTAATTTTTGTAAATCTAGTATGGGAATGGTAAATTATTTCCCTCTTTTTCTTTGTTTTTTTTTTCTCCCAACAGTTCACTCAAGGAGCACCGCCAGTGTATTATGTGTGAGTGTGGGTGTGTGCGTGTGTTTGTCTTGTCTACTGTCCTTTGTCTTGTGTAAAGAAAAAAAAGGGAAAGAGGAAGAAAGAGGAAGGAAAAAAGAAAAAAAAAGGGGAGGAGAGGGGAAGGTTAGAAAGAAATAAGAAAGGAAAAGAGAGCTGTATGTATAAAAATGAAGGGGAATGTACTTTTTTCTCTCTCTCTCTCTCTTCCCACTATTGTAAAGAGAATATTGTTTAGTACTGGTTAATACTTGGATGGACTTAGATGAAAACCAGGTTGACCAGGTTTTTAGTTGCCTTGCCTCTCTGGTTTTTTTTTTTTCTCTTTTTTTCTTCTCTTTGTACTTGCATAATAAAAACAATTCTAAAAAGAAAAATAATTAAAAAAAAAATAATAATAATAAAGTTTGAAGTCACGATTATGGAGGTAAGCGCTTGCTTTAGTTGCACTTTCCTGCAGAGTATAGCTCTACCCTAATCAAACACACCTGAGTTTGCTAATCAATGTCTTCAGGATCATTAGAAAATCACAGGTAGGTTTGTTTGATTATAGGGTTGGAGCTAAACTCTGCTGGAAAGTGAATCTCGCGAGCCAGATTTGAGAATCACTGCCAGAAAGAATGCTTTGTATCTTGCATCGTACACAGTTTCAGCAAATGATTACAGGTGGCGCATATATTTGTAAAGTAGTTCAAAGTAAGACTGGTCCAGTTTAAAACTGCTACAAAGATTTGTAAATGCAGTCAGATAGTCCTCCTTCTTGTAGCGAAACAATCTGAGAAGGTGTGGATCACTGTAAATACACTTTTAAAATACAGTGTTTATTAGCTTCTACATCTTACAAAATATGATTATGATCATCATTATTAGGAAATCCATTGTTGTGAGAAAATAATAAAAATGTTGCATAAATGTTCTGACCAAAGCTGCCAAAGAAACTCTTGGTACTTGTAGTTTGAAGCATCAAGATAATCAACCCGGCCAATCCATTATCAGTAATTAGTACTTTCCCAGCTAACAGAATTTTGTTATAAGAACATTCTCCAAATATTCAGTGTTGGTTCTGGGAACATAAAAAATGTCCAGTTTTCTTGACATTAGAGGAACATTTTTACAAGGTATAATGTTCCTCAAATGTTCTTTCAACTTAGTTTTGATTTAAAATTCAACATTCTAGGAACCTTTATTTGTAACATTCCAAGAACATAAAAAGATCCAGTTTACTTAATGTTAGTAGAATGTTATTTAAAGGTTAGTATGATGTTCCTGACACATTCTTTCAATCATTCAAACAACTCCACAAACTGCATTACCTGCTTCAATTATTACTAACCAGATTGACTTTGTTAGTGTCATACGTCTACAGAAGTTCTTAATGAGAATTAACAGAGGTTAAGATGTCAATGTCTTATTGAAAATGTGTTTTGTTTTGTTGTTTTTTTTGAGATCACCATCATGAAGATCAGCGTTTGCTTCAGTTGGGCTCTTGACCCCTCGAATTTGGTTGAATTGCTTCTTTAACAACAATTGCAGTTTTCAGAAAATATTTCTGCATCGATTAACGTAGATGAAAATGTCTGCTTTTGTAAGTGCCTAATGACTGGATTAAAGTAGTTTAAATAACTCAACTGCTATAAAAATAAATCGAAACACTGTTGTGTTTCACAATGTCATTTATATATTCACAGACATCAATATTTGGCATATAAAACATATCAGCGGTGACATGCTTCATGCCAGCATACAAAGTACAATCATGGCTCCAACCATGCATTGCTGCAATTTATTTAATTATTTATTTTGATTGTCACCATTATTGAGGATTGTATGACAACAATACAAATTGCAGTATTTTATTGTAATAATGCTACTATAATCACAGAAGCACTGTTATATAAACAGAGTACTTTATTGTGTTAAAAAAAACAACAACGATACATTACTTGTATATTATTTGCCATAATTTCTCAGCAATTAATTGCCAGGAATTTCTTGTAAAATTGTAATAAGTTTTTAGTAGTGCAGATTCTGGCCCGTCTTGTCAAGCCCTACAGGAGATGCTTGTTTGCAGTGATTGCTTCTGAAGACTGTATAACTATTAGTTTAGAGTCCTATTTTTTTTCTTTCTATCTGTCTGTCATTTTAATTTGTTTAATTTTATTTATTATATCATTATTACCATTATTTTTTTTTTTTTAAAATATGTTACATCAAAAATCAACAGCATTTTAATATTAAATATGGAATAGACCATCTAGATGTCATTTACTTTAGTCAAGTTTAAAGAAAATTTTGAAAAAAAAAAGTGTTTTGTTTGTTTTCTCTACTTTTTATGTTTATGTTGTGCTTTCTTTCTGGTGGGTTTTGTTGTCTCATGCTTTAAGTGTTTTTCATTTCTCTCACAGTTAAACACTACATTTTATTCGCTTGCTACAATGTGCTAAAAGTAACTAAATCCAGACATATTTCAAGATAATAGACATATTTCAAGATTTAACTTTCTCTTTAGTAAAGATGTTAGAAGCTTTATTAGTTATTTTTACTGACCGTTGCTGTTAAAATGGGTTTTGCTTTTAATAAATATTTAGCATTGACATATACATTCTTTTTTCTTTCTCATTCTTTCTAAGGTATGCCATGGCTCGATTCAACTACTACTTTGAAAAGAAGCAAGAGTTCTTTGGAATGAAGCTTCCTTGATTCTTCTACCAGCCTAGTGCAAGAGGTTCTGAAAGAGCCTATCCATCCTAATATCATACATATTCTTCCTTTATTTAGTCTAAGTATGAACAATGATCATACTGATTTGTAGAACTGAAAGTTAACAAAGACATTTGTTTTCCTGTCACAACCCCTTCTGACCCATTTGGAATTCCTAAACAGGTATAGTGATCAAGGCCTATAGGCTGAGATGTTTATGATTAATTAAATACATACATGCTGTATAGAATACATACATATATTGTATAGAAAAACAAAAATATGAAATAAAATTCAAATAACCCAGTAGATCTGTTGTTTCTATTCGAATGGGGAAGCATCAAAAAAAAAAAAAAAAAAAAAAAAAAAAAAAACCTGTTCACCAAGTGTAAGATTAAGTTTAATAATTGAAAGCACAGATGAAATCTGAAACCAACTCTCTCATAAATTTAGTTTAATTATTGACTACCTTCTTTATTTAGAAGGTCCCCCCCCCCCCCCTTTTTCCTGTGTTGTGGGTACTCCAGGAACAGGGTTGAAAAA
This sequence comes from allo-octoploid hybrid of Carassius auratus x Cyprinus carpio, assembly GCA_024542945.1. NCBI lineage: Eukaryota > Metazoa > Chordata > Actinopteri > Cypriniformes > allo-octoploid hybrid of Carassius auratus x Cyprinus carpio. The sequence continues at coordinate 130,129 of JANHFF010000661.1, forward strand.
CACTGCAATCGAGGGTTATCTCCAAAAGAATAGCTTTTTTGTATACTATAATAATAATAATAATAAATTGAATTATCAGATTGCGTGAATTCAATGCAAGTATTGAAATCCTTTACATTAAATTTAGCTAGTGTGCATCCCTTTTTTCAGGACCACATTTGAAATTCTTCTACCCTTTGATTGGAGAAAATGTGTGGCAAGTTCAACAGATTTGGAAAGGCACAAACCTGTTAATATGAGGTCTAACTTTTGCAAGGGCATATTAGAGTAAAAACCAAGCTATGAGGTCTAAGGAACTGCCTTAAGAGCTCAGAGACAGGATTTTGTAAAGGCACAGATCTGGGGAAAGCTACAAAAACATTCTGCTGCAACAAAGGTTTACAAGAGTGCAGTTTAGAACAACCAGGAGTCTTCCTAAAAGTTGCTGCCTGTTTAAACTGAACAATATGACTACAAGGGTTGTGGTAAGAGAGGTGACCAAGAATCTGTGGCCCTGTTTACACTTGGTAATAAGATGCGTTTTGGTCGATCAGATCACTAGTGGACACCCAGCTAACAGAATTTTGTTACAAGAACGTTCTCCAAAGATTCAGTGTTGGTTCTGGGAACACAGAAAATGTCCAGTTTTCTTGACATTAGAGGAACGTTTTTAAAAGTTATGATGTTCCTCAAACGTTCTTTCAACTTAATTTTGATTTAAAATTCAACATTCTAGGAATGTGATTTGTAGCAATCTAAAAACCTAAAAAATATCCAGTTTCTTTAATGTTAGTAGAATGTTATTTAAAGGTTAGTATGATGTTAGTATGATGAAACATTCTTTCAATCATTCAAACACCTGCTGTGAACAAGCACTGAAAGAAAGAGAAATAAGGACACAATCTACAACTTTCTTCAGCCACAGCCTTAGATGAACTGAAGATAAAAAGTCATTAAATCTCTCAAGATCTGATTAAACAACTCCTCAAACAGCATTACCAGCTTCACTTACAGTATTACTAAACAGATTGACTTTAATTCTATCACACGTCTACACACTGTAAAATCTTTAGCAAAAAGTTGGGCTTACTTAAAAAAAGTATGCAAACTGATTGCCTTGAAAAAACTAAGTAAAGTGAAATAGGAATAGTATGTTGTACTGACAAATGCTTAGTTAGTATAGTTAACTTACACAAGAGTTCTAGTAACTAAAAAAGAACTGTAGGGGGTACTTGATCCTTTCATTTAGGTTTACTCACGACTTAGTATAGCTACTCACTGACTCCCAGAATGCACTGCGCAGAATAAATTATGCAGTTGCTTTGTTTTACAGTTGTTGTTTTTATTTGCCAATTTTATTTGCTGTCTTGTGTCAGTAGTAGCACAACAAAAAGAGCAAATAAAATGGCTATCGTTACAATTAATGAAAATAAATTAAACTTAATTGTTACCATTGTTGTAATTCACGTGATGAATGTTTAAGTCTGTGTGTGACTTCAGCATATTACCATACACTATTTAAGGATTATATAAAAAGCATATCAAGGTATTTATGAAAAATAAAATCTCAAAAATGTAATTATTAAACACGCACAGAAAAATGCTTTAGTTAAAAAATAGGTCATTTTATAAAAGCAACCTATTTATTACTTCTCTTTGAAATCAAATAACTCTGATTTCATGATGCATTCCTGCATTAACAGAGAGAAAATTATAGTAACATAAATGAAGTTTCAAGTGCACAACCAAAGGGAACGCTAATCACTATAATGGTGAGCTAAAAAAAAAAAAAAAATGGCAATTAGCAGCATATTAGTGCACTGCTGCCTCTCACTGGTTTATTAATGTCATTGGTTCCTTTGTGGCTACTTGAATATTTTAAGTAAGTGTCAATCAAAACAGTAAGTTAATTGTTTTATTTGCCTTGAAAGTAGCTGAAACTTAATAAAACCTAGTAAGTATAACAACTAAGTAAAGATAACTAATTAAATCTAAGTAAGGTAAACTATTGGATTTTACAGTGCAGAAGTTCTTATTGAGAATTAACAGAGGTTTAGACATTGACCTCACCATCATGGAGATCAGTGTTTGATTTAATTGAGCTCATGACCCTGGCCTTTTGTTGAGTTGCTTCTTTTGCAGCAGTTGCGAGTGTTTTCAGAAAACATTTCTGTGTTGAGAAAGCAGCTCAACACATCTGTTTTAGTGACAGACAAATGACTGCATTAAAATGGTTTCAATAACCCAGCCAATGTGGCCTTGGCAATGTGTTGTAAGATTGTTGTTGCTTTTCAGATGCATTTGATGTTTGGGAGTGCATAAATACTGTCATTGTTAACTTTTTGTTTAAAACATGTTTTGCGTCATTAGCACACTCACAGACATCATCATTCGGCATATGAAGCACAACAATGGTGGCATACTTCATGCCAGCACACAAAACACATTCATGGCTCCCAGCATGCATTGCTGCATTATTATTATTATTATTATTATTATTATTATTATTATTATTATTATTATTATTGTCACCATTGTTGAGGTTTGTATGATGAGTGCTGATGTTTGTGTGTGATGTATTAAAAATGGTTTTGGACAATCTTACAGAAATCATTAAAGTGTTTAAAAATTATTTATTGATTTTCTTTTTTTTTTCAATTGAAGTTTATTACTTCCTTCTCATATAACATTTCAATTCCAAAAGTAAGCAAAACAACATATAAGACAGTTGTCCAAACTACTTTAAAGCAGTAGATTGCCTGTTATTAAAACAGACATGTTGATCTGTTTCATCAATACAAAAATGGTTTCTGAAAACCCCTGCAACTACTGCAAAAAAAAAAAAAAAAAAAAAGTTGTTTCATATAAATCAAGGGTCAAGAGCCCAACTAAAGCAAACACAGATCTCCATGATGGTGACTGTAAACATTTGAAACATTTTTAACAAGAGGTCAACATCTAAACCTCTGTTAATTTTCAATAAGAACTTATGTAGACATCTAACAGAAATAAAGTCAATCTGGGTAGTTATAACAAACTGGGGATGCTGTTTGTCGAGTTGTTTAATAAAATCTTGAGAAATTTAAAGTCTTTCATCTTCAGTTCTGTGGCTGAAGAAAGTTGTAGTTTGTGTTCTTATTTCTCTTTCTTTCAGTGCTTGTTCACAGCAGGTGTTTGAATGTTTCAGGAACATCATACTAATCTTTAAATAACATTCTACCAACATTAAGGAAACTGGATATTTTTATGTTCTTGGAATGTTACAAATCAATGTTCCTAGAATGCTGAATTTTAAATCAAAATTAAGTTGACAATATTTGAGGAACATCATACCTTTTAAAAACCTTCCTCTAACATCAAGAAAGCTGGATATTTTTAATGTTCCTAGAACCAACACTGAATCTTTGGAGAACATTCTTGTAACAAAATTCTGTTAGCTGAGCAAAGCAAAATACAAGTGTAAACTGAGTGTAAAAAATTTTGAGCTTGTCTACTTTCGACCACGCTTTTGTGGTGTAGAGACTAATGTCGATGAATGTATTCGAGCAGCCACAAAAGACCACCTACCCTCTGCCTACTGACCTAATACACGTGTAATCATTGCAAGACGTACAAGGATGTGTGCTTATCAGACCGGATTTAAACTTTTATGGACCAAATCAGAAGTATTATTTTATGATAACACAAAAAGAAACAACAGCAGTAAATGCAAGTAGACGTAATATTAGTGCGCTGTAACTTTATCCCTCCCGCTCATCTTTTGACACTGACAGAGGGATCTGCCCTACCACGGGGTAATCAGCACCATGGGGGTAATCTGGCCAGAAGTGGTCGACAGTGGACAAAAGAGTTGGATTAAAATGCTAGGTGTAAACAGGTATGTGTCTTCACTGTCCACTTGTGATCCGATCAACCAAAACGCATCTTAATACCAAGTGTAAACAGGCTGGTCAGAGTAGAAAGAAGGCTATGTTAATGTTAAATGAAATGTTAAAAAATGACAAATATCATTTATTAATCCCATTTTATTAATTTGGGGTAAAATGGGGTATTTAATCCCATTTTATTAACCAATGTCTTTGCTACTGACCTTCGATGGTCCTATTAAAACATACTAATGAGCAAAAATGACACATTTGCCTTTCATTTTTTGTTATTGCTGAATAGTGTTGAACTTTCTTTTCCTGCTTCATATTCTTCATGTGATTTGTTTGAGCTGTGCCCCCTACTGTAGGGATGTGAATTTACATTTTCTTCAGCCTAAGGCATATTCATTTCACTTTTGGTGTGAAAGATCTTTTACATTTGTAAAAACAAACAAACTACAATTAACAAAAATGATTTTTTTTTCTTTCTTTTTTTTTTAATAATAATAAATAAAAATGAAAAAATAACAGTGATTGTAGAGAGGCTTTACTTGGTCCAACAAATCTGGATCTCTTAAAGCTATAGTAGACCTTCTTGCCATTTCTCATGCTATTTTGAAAGATGTTTTTGGCTTTTAATCATCAGTTTGCCCCATTTACTGATCATATTGTAACAGGTCCAGTAAGCTGTTACCTGTCTTCTATGCTCAATGTAATTTTAATTCCGGCCATTAAAAAGCACTAAGGAGCCATTATGAGGGTGAGTAAAATGAAGTAGGAAGTTGAGAGTAAGGGATACCTGTTCTGAGTGGGTGCATGCTCACACATCATTTATTCAAATTAGCCACCTGTTCATCTTATAGCATGGCCACATAAGGATTTATAATAACTTATAATAACTTATAACACATCCTATTATAGTATGCATACTAATTACAGCCTAGATATTGTACACAGCCTAATTTGCATGCATCAGGGACCCGCAGCCGCTCTCAAACTGCTGGTATTGAAATTGCGTTTGAATACGCATGCACATTCTTTTTAGTTTCGCTTTTGATTTCGCGATCAGGGCCGGAGGTGCTGAGCGTGCATTGTATTCTACCAGATTTGTCAGACACTTACAGTGCGTGTCCACGAACGTTTTTAATTCATTCCTATGGAAATAAAGCTTCATAGAACTGTCCAGCTTAGCTCTGCTGTTGCTCCACCATCATCTGGCCTTACACCCGTGATTGCTGTCTGAACTCCTGACACGGGGCCCCCTGGTGGCCACGGGGCCCTATGCAGCCGCTTATATCGCTTATTAGGTAGGGCTGACTGCTATATTTATACTGCTATATTTATATAGCACTTTATATAGCACTGACTGCTATATTTATACTCAGTTAATTAATGTTACTTGATGTCAGCTGTTATAGTTATTGTTATCCCGTGCATTGGTTTTGGACCGCACATGATCTTCCGAGTTCCTACGCAATACTGAAGCTGATGATTCATCATGATGGATGGGAGGATTTACCAAGCTTGAGACCAGAAGATGGTTGCTTATATATGACATGTTAAAGAATGTAAGATGGACGTTTATAAAATAAAGGATACTCATCTGGCATTTGCCCTTATAGGTGGCCTAGACTTGGTTGCCACTGTGGTCATCTTTTAGGTTAGACAAAACAGGTACAGTAGGTAGACAACCAAAATGGGTATTACCGCTGCGGCGTTAACTGCAAATCAGTCGCGAGTTAAAATCATTCGCGAAACTACCTCCAGGTGGCGCAAAGGGACGGATTGCGAACTGAATGTAATTGTAAAATGAAAGGAAGACGTAAACCATATACATTATACCATCCTTAAAAGCCATTAAAAATAGGATAGTCTTAGGCTACAGTCTACTCATAAAAAAATTGAAGAAAGACCTTTACACAAAGGCTCTTATGCATGCTATTGTTTTTAAACAGTCATTATATATATATATATATATATATATATATATATATATATATATATACGGATCAAAATGTTTTCATTTCGGTTCATTCTTGGTTAAAAAAAAAAAAATAATAATCTTCAGGTTCCATTTGCAGAGCGAAATGAGAACGGTCTAGCATTTACAAATAATTCTTATTAACTCTGTTATTATTCTTGATTTTTCAAACTGCTAACACTTTGCATTTTTGAATTATGCCTTTACTGTGTGACCAATAATTGTGAATTGTGACTTTGATCGCGCTGGTGCCTCACGCACACATATTCATTGGAAACAGCAGTCGTTCACCGAGCCATGCGGCGCGAGCAGCGGGCCACTTTGGCATAATTTTGCTAATTATGATTTTTTTTTTTCATCGAAACTGAAACACGTGTGAAATCCAAAGCCTATTTTACCTCATGAATAAGAGTTTAGCTTCAAATGGGCAACATGTTTGGATTTGTCCCGAATAAGAGAGATAAGCCCAACCTTATGCATCACTTTAAATTATTTTTAATTATTATTATTTTTGTTGTTGTTTATAAGCCTATATTATTATATAGCCTGCTGCAATTATATTTATCCATTAGATCTGATAAATTTATTAAATTTAAAGGATTTGTTGTAAAGTGAAGGGAACTAAAAATGTCCTGTTGGTACATTAGCCTATAGCATTATTAGGCCTGCCATTATTATTTTTGAATGTAATAAAATGTAACTCTCACAAATGTAATTTATTTTTTAGCATGTTTTCGTGTATGTTTTTATCCAGCTTTATTTTTCCATTGCATCTAAAGATGACTTTGTGCATCACATTCACTTCATGAACAAACAAATATAACTTCAGATCCGCCTCTCGCGTTGCTCAGCTGTGGACGATTTCAAAATGTTTGATATAAAGGTTGCTGTCACATTTTATACAGGAATTGTTCATTTAAAAAAAAAATCTAATTATATTGTTAGTTTTATGCTAACATGCAATCAAGTCTTCGAATACTATAGTTAATTTAGGCTATTTAACATGCACTGTGACATTTTACCGTAACTTATAAACTCCTTGAGATTTTAAAATCTGTTTAATAGTATTGAAATTCAAGTTGAATCTAGTATAAAAAAAAGGTTTTAATTGCTTAAACTATTTCTATGAATTAATAAGTTAGCATGACTTTTTCATCATAGCATTTTTTACGAGCTGTATTCGTTTTCTGAAACCAAGCACCCGCACTTTTTTCTTTTTAAAATCTATTAATCGCTCGCATATCTCCTACAACCTACAAATACGGGCTAATAGAGGTTCTTTCTTTAATTATTTATTTATAAAGTTTATTCTTGAAGAAAATAAGTATTTATTCTTTAATAAAATAAGGGACGATGCATCCAAATATTTGTAATGTACAATAATATATCTGCCTGCAGTTAAAAAGTTATATTTGTTTTGATTCATCCATTTATGTAGGCTACAATTAGCCTATTCTAAAAATAAAAATAAATAATGTCATAAAAAAAGTGCCATCAGTCTGAATACATTTTACCATTATAGAATTGGGGTAGTAATTTAGGAGGTGAAAATACAGTGAAATTACAAATGGCATGGGATTTTAAAGCATGACAACTGAAGGTTCCATGAAACATTTGATGCATTTTTTTAAACAATGGCACTTAAAGTTTTCAACTAAAATATTACTATTTCAACCATGTAGCCTGTGAATAAATAAATAAAATGCATACTTTTCAGTGAAAGAACACTGAGAGTGTAGGTTGCTTCTGGTGTTTGGATTTGTACTGCAATATAATGTGCTCCAAGTTTAAGAATAGCCTACACTATTTTTTTTTTTACTCTCTATTTAACAGCATTTACTTACAATGAAATACGTCTTCCTTCAGGCAGACTGAATGTTTTCCTGCCTTGCTAAATGTTGGGTCAGTTTGCGCGAGTTCCGCGCGCTGTGAAGCGGGAGCAGCTTGTTGGATTCCGCTTGGTCTTAAAGCCTTCCGCAAACGCATACATTCACAAATAAAAATGATTTTGGCAAAAATAATGATTCATTATCAATTGATAATTTGTTATTATTTTGGTTTAGTGAAAATAATAATATGTGCTGCGGGAAAATAATGAATAAAAAGAGTAAGGCTGCTGTGAGTGCAGGCATGTTTCAACCCAGTAACATGACAACACACCGTTCCTCACAGCCAAAAACAGGCCGAGTTCAGTTCAGCTGGAGGGGTTTGGAGTAGTTCTGTATAGCTTGTGGGGGTCGAGATAAAGGTGTGAATTTCTTGCTCTTTCATATGGACAGTCTTATGAGGGTTTCAAACTTGCAGAACAGGTTTTAGGACAACTTTAAAGAAAAGTTTGATCCACTTCAAATGTTGACTACTGTATAGCGCAATAAAGTTTATTAGTTATTATAACTTATTTTCAGAGGAAGTTGCCTTAATTTAAAAAAAAAATAAATACAATTAAACTGTTGCATTAGGGCTGGGCTATGGCCTAAAAAATCCCAGATTTTTTTCACAAAAACAATTTAAATCTATTTTTTTTTCTCCCTACTTAAAATCAATATTCAAATGACAAAGAAATTGTTCAAAACAAGTTTTAATATAACAATATATTATTTTTTAATACTAGCCCATCATGCATCTAACCATCCACTCGGCGTTAAGAGCTGTTCAGATTAAAACTGCCAGCTCCGCAGTGAGTCAGTGTCATGGACGGAGGACAGACCAAGTGTAGGCCTAAATCAATTTTCTAGTCTATATTTTCATCTCGTTATGCTGCTGGTTTAGGTTATGTATTTATTTTTATTTCTTATATCAGTTATTTTTAAATATAGCAGACACTGTCTAACCGTGTCTACACCGGACGGCCTTGTTCATATAGGGCGAAACATCTCTCTCACTCGGCAGTACAGTAGGCCTATGTGAGCGGATTGGAGCAGCAACAATTTCCCTCCGTGCTCCGAGCATTTAATAATCACTCCGCTCCGCGTTCATTGATACCAGAAACTGCTCCGCCTTCACTCCGTGGCTAAAGTTGAAATGTTATGTTCATAATAGCTTATAAAAATAAAATAAAAATAAATTAATTAATTAATTAAATTACAGGAGAGTTTCAAAGGGGATTAGGCTATTGTGTGCAAACTTTTTGTCCTACCAAACGCCAAACTAATAAAATTGTCAGCATTAAAAGGTATAATTGCTGCTTTCTGCTGTGCAAATTTTGTTTGTGATGAAAATAACAGTTTACATTTTCATCAGTTATTTTATCTACAGATGGATGCATTTGTGACAGATTTCTGCTCATTCAAAATCAGATACAGATGAAGTAGCCTACTGTAAGATTACATTTGTTTGAATGCATTATTGCAACAGCGATTACGTGTGAATGTGCTGTATCTGTTTAAATCATGCTTTAACCCGAAAATCAGTAAAAGGAAGACAAACTGCTTGAGAACTAGCCTGTAACGCTCGACTATTGCCGTCATTATAATCTTCTGATCGGAGAGATTATGTGTATCAAGCTAAATATGTTTATCATGTGAATTATTGCTAAATATGCAGTTATATTACGGGCTGTTGGCATGAATTGTATTCGTGATGGAGTGGTGCTGGAGTGAGTAAAAACCACGACGCTCCGACTTTTAAAAAATCCGCTCCTCTTCAGTCAGAATCACTCCGCTCCGCTCCCATACTCTGCTCGGCAGCGTGTCTCAAACGCGCGGAGAGGGTTGAGCACAATCATTCTCAAAACATAAAATTTTTATTTTATTTCAATTTTCGTTTTTGTGTTTCAGAGGAAAAATCAGTGTTAAGGCATCTCTCCATTACAGACCATTCTGAAAGAAGAATTTATGCAACGCGTATAAAATGCTTTAAAAACTTTAACAGAGATGTCTAGAGGGTATTTAATAGGTCTGCTTCCCACGTAAGATTTTTCTAGTTACTAGTCGTTCATTTGTCATTATTCAACTAATCGCAAATTTATATTAAATTTACAACTATAATCCAGCCTTAATATATTCCACGCTCAAGAACATGCATTAAGTTTGTCACAAAGCACAGGCGGAAGTAGCCTAATAATTATGAAAAAGGAGACATTTTAATTATTTATTAATAAACAAATGTTTTCTTGAAATTCACAGTGCTGACTCTCTCCACATGGACGCGCCTTTAAAGAGAAATACAACCTTCACAGATTACATAATGCTTTCGTTTTGAATTGATTCGTTTAAAAGACATTTCAAGCTTTCTGTAGATATATTTCTCATGTATGTGAGACGCCACAATTTTCAGTTATTTCATTATTAGGAAAAAAATCACGTGATCGAGAGGGCGCCTCCCTGTCATGCATGCGCATTAATAATTTTTGAATATGAATAATAATTCACATTTTGCATATGCATTACAAAGTAAATAATTTTTTACATGCAGTTATCCAAAATAAAACCAAACAAGATTTGTAATGAAGATAAAATATGTAAACAAATAAGAATAAATGCTGCACGTGCGCTCAGCATCATGCGCAGAGCAAATCTTGCACTTATATTTTACGCAATATTATACAAACCTGCATTTAAATGCGGCTGCAATTTATTTATTTATTTTATTTATTTATTTTTACTTTACTTAATTTATATGAAAGCAAGTAAAGAAGACTCCATTTAAAATCACTGAAGTTGTCAATTAATGAAGCTCTTTTTTTTACATCGTGTGCACTTTGTTGATAAGTGTAATAATTCATTCTAAGAAACGCACATATTTTCATAAGGACTAAACTTTCATCTGTGAATATTAAATATTTTTTCTTTCATTTTCCCCGACTGCAGTCAAATATAACACTTCGGTGAGGCAAAGCTTACGTTTATTTGCGAAAATGTGCTTTGATGTGCTTGTTTTGAAAACTTTTGATTAAAGCGCCACTCAGCGGTCAAAAGCTGCAAATGCACTTTGCAGACGCCGCGGCGGCGGTACGAGCGGCGGTAGAACCAACGTTTTGGATGGCCACCTACTGTATGGCCTGAAAACCGGAGGATACACTTCTTTCCCTTTCCTTTGGTCTATGCCCAGTAGGGCTGCACGATAAATTGCAATGAAATCGCAATTATGATTAGTAGTAGCTGAATAAATAGAAGATTTAACTGCTTTCATTGATTCAACGTGACTAATAAACACAGGACTATGACAATATATGATTTATCTGAGTTCTTATTATAATTTTCTTTTTAATAAAGTATATAACAATGCAATGCTAATCGACATAGCCTTTATCACTGCTTAGAATACTATGGAATATGTTGCATGCCTTATTTTGTGTAAGAAGCCACACATTTTAAATTCTTGCTTATTACTTATAAAGACCTGAATGTTTTAGCACCTCAGTATTTGAATGAGTTATTATGACATTATAGTCCTCCACGCCCACTGCATTCTCAAAATTGTGGCAATTTGATAATACCTAGAATATCAAAATCAACTGCGGGTGGCAGATCCTTTTACTATTTAGCACTCAAACTCTGTAATAACCTACCTAACATTGTTCGGGAGGCAAACACACTCTGTCATTTTAAATCTAGATTAAAGACCCATATGCAATGTATGGTAATTGTGTTATTACTCCTTACCTGTTGATGGCGCTCTCTGTCTGTCTACTAACCTGTATGACAAGAGAACAAGAATGTTCAGTAAAACAGTCACATTAATCTGGGGTCTCTGTGAATTATTAAAACACTAGTGATGGGAAGTTCGGTTCATTTCTGCGAACCGGTTCTTTCAGACGGTTCGATTCAATAAACCGGTTGAAAAAAACGGTTCACCGGTTCTTTTACGCTCGATGTAATGACGTCATTGGCGATTACATAATGGTGTCAAGTCTATCAAACATTCAAATATATAAAGTCAGTAATCATAACTTTAGTCAGTTAAAAACCTCATAATCATGAAAAGTTTACAATTAAGTTTTGCAACAACGCACCCAAATACAGTAACAGCAATAATGTACATACGAGGATTTAAGTCTTGAAGATATAAAGTAAATAAATTAGGTGTCATCAGCGCAGAAACCATGATCCACTTACTATACATATTCCATTGCGATTTATTTGTTATTAAATAAACTTACATTTCGCCAGATTGCCCTTCATTCAAGCCTTCGGTTTCCCCGCGCTCATAACATTAGCACAGAATCAGTTCAGAATCAATCACCAAAAGAACCAGTTTGGATCAGACGCGCCGCTAATTCACGCTGAATCAGGCATGCGCAGTATCATCAGCTCATCGGTTCTCAAATCGGACGTGTCCGAAGGAAACGGTTCTTGGTTCAGTGTACTGGTGATCCAAAAACCGATGCAACCAGTTCTTGACTCATGAACGAGAACCACTCTAACCGGCATGCTGCAGTTCAGTATCATCAGCTGCTCTACTTGTGTTCATGTTCTATTTACTACAAACTCAATTTGTGAATGTGTCATCGTTAACTATAAATACAGTACAGATATATCATAAATCATCCCTTATTCCTATTAAACAAAGAGTCTTTAGACTCCTAATTATTGTCCAACTTCGCTGAAAACCCCTTTGGCCTATAATCTCACATAATCTACAATTTAACAAAATATACAGATTAGATACATTCATCTTTAAAAAAAAAAAAAAAAAAGCTAAATAAAATATTATTTTATCACACTTTCTGATGTTTAACAAAATACTTGAAAAATTACACGCATGCGCAGTATCATCAGCTCATCGGTTCTCAAATCGGACGCGCCTGACAGAAACGGTTTTCGGTTTAGTGTACTGGTGATCCGAAAACCGATGCAACCGGTTCTTGACTTGAGAACGAGAATCAGCTCATCGGTTCTCAAATCAGACGCGTCCAAAAGAAACGGTTTTCGGTTCAGTGTACTGGTGATCCGAAAACCGATGCAACCGGCTCTTGACTCGAGAACGAGAATCAGCTCATCGGTTCTCAAATCGGACGCGTCCAAAAGAAACGGTTTTCGGTTCAGTGTACTGGTGATCCGAAAACCGATGCAACCTGTTCTTGACTCGAGAACGAGAACCGCTCCAGCAGTGGGCGTGTACATTCGTCATCTGGCTCTGCTCGGAGTGCATCTTCAGTTGTCTCATCACAGCAGTTCAGTCAGTGTACTGTTTGAGTAAATGAATTACTCTGGGATATTGGTTTATTCTGACTCAGAGGGTCACTAAGAAGAACAGGTTAAATCGAATGATTCGTTCGCGAATCGGACATCACTATAAAACACACGTTCAACTAACATCACATGGTGTCAGAAGAAAACCATGGAGCAGTTGAAGCCTCCTAACAGTTTGTGTTTCGAAGGAAATCTGGCGGAAAACTGGTTTAGTTTAGTTTAGTTTATTTGTTTAGCACATGTTTAGTACAAGTACAAAACTATGCAAGGAGGGAACGAAGCCACTCTAGGCTTGTACAGAGTTCCACTCCTGCTCATATTAACTCATGAGACATGCAGACTAAACACTCAAAAACAAAAAAACAAAATAGAAAAAATAGAAAACTGGCAAACGTGGATTCAAAAGTTTGACCTGTATCTCATTACAACTGGCATTGCAGAGAAGAGTGACAAAGTAAAGTGCACAACATTTCTTCACATGGCTGGAGATGATGCAATAAAGGTATTTAATGCCATTGACTTTGATGATGATGTGGATGATTTTGAAGTGCTCAAAGAAAAGTTTAGAGAGTACTGTGAGCCAAGAAAGAATATTACATATCTGAGGCATATATTTTTCCCAAGAGCACAGGGACCGTACGAAACCATTGATGCATACGTGACTGACTTGAAAAATAAGGCGCAAGACTGTGAATTTGGATTACCTTTAACCTAGACACAGAAGCAGAGTGCAACGTGTTGTCCTATAACCGAAAACCTCTAACAAGACAACACCACTGAAGTCAAACTGCTCGTTAGTTACATATTCTGGCCACACGATGGAGTCAAAGGGTAAGGCAAGGCTCAAATGTGGTTACAAAGACAATGAGTTTGAGTTAGAATTCCAAATTGTAGATGAGGACTCACCAGCTATCCTAGGAAGAGAAGCATGCTCAAAACTCTGGCTGATTAAAAGAGTTTACAAAGTAGAGAACAAAGACCAAACTGACATTGTAAGTGAATACCAAGATGTGTTTACTGGTTTAGACTGTGTACCAGGACTGCATCATATACAGCTCAACCCAGATGTCGCTCCAGCCATAAAGAGAGAACATTACCCATTGCGAAGAAATAGTAGCTGAGATGCCAAATGCCAAAGTATTCTCAGTGCTTGATGCCAAGCATGGAGAAGTCATAGCCTAACAGTTAGAAGGTTGGACTTGCAATCCAAGGGTTGTGAGTTCGAGTCTCGGGCCGGCAGGAATTGTAGGTGCGGGGAGTGAATGTATAGCGCTCTCTCCACCTTCAATACCAAGACTGAGGTGCACTTGAGCAAGGCACCGAAGCCCCACTGCTCCCCGGGCGCCGCAGCATAAATGGCAGCCCACTGCTCCGGGTGTGTGTTCACGGTGTGTGTGTGTGTTCACTGCTGTGTGTGTGCACTTTGGATGGGTTAAATGCAGAGCACGAATTCCGAGTATGGGTCATCATACTTGGCTGTATGTCACGTCACTTTCACTTTTTCAATAATGAGTTTTAACAATTACAGCTGGATGAAGAGAGCTCCAAACTATGTACTTTCAACACTTCTTTTAGACTTCCATTTTGTCAGCTCCAGAAGTGTTTCAAAAGTGCATTACACAAAGACTAGAAGGCTTAGATGGAGTCGTGAACATAGTGGATGTCATTCTGGTGTGGGGTGAAGACATGTAACAACATGACAAGAGACTAAGACAATTGCTAGATAGAATTAGAAACATTAAAGTTGAACAAAGACAAATGCAAGATCAGGATGACTGAAGTCAGTTGGACACATTCTGACTGCAGATGGGTTGAAGCCAGACAAAGAGAAAGTCAGAGCGATACAGAACATGCCATAGCCAGTGGACAAAGCTGCACTAATGAGGTTGTTAGGCCTGCTTCAATATCTGGCCAAGTTTGTTTAAAAAATGTCAGACATCAATGCTCTGCTACGGAAAACTTCTAGAGGGTGGTGTAGCTTGGCACTGGGAGTCAGAACAACAGAAGAGCTTTGAAAGACAGACACTTGTGAGCAACACTCCGGTGTTGAAAAACTTTGATTTCAGCAAAGAGATAATGCTGTCAGTGGATACAAGTGCTGAAGGTCTGGGAGCAGTATTGCTGCAAAAAGGACATCTAGTGGCATTTGGCTCAAGGTCTCTTACTGAGTGTCAGAAAAGATGTGCCCAAATAGATAAAGAGCTCTTGGCGATTGTATATAGCTGCGAGAAGTTCCATCACTATGTCTTTGGTAAGACAGTACAAGTGGTGACAGATCATAAGAGACAGTGTTTAAAAAGTCTCTCCAAAAAACTCCTCCAAGACTGCAGAGAATGCTGATAAGAGTGCAGCTGTATGATTTACGTTTCAGCTATAAGCCTGGCAAAGAGTTGTACATAGCAGACACACTGAGCCGAGCATACCTAAAAGAACAATCCGAGCCACTCCTGGAAGATGAGTTACAAGTTCATTCTGTGTCAGTTTGTTTGCCAATTTCAAAACAGAAGCTTGATACATTCAGAACTGCAACAGCAGAAGATGAAGAGTTGCAAATGGTCATGGAAGTAGTTCAGTCAGGATGGCCTGCAGACATACGACAAGTTCCAGCAGACATAAGAAAGTTTGGACTTTCAGAGAAGAACTTACCTGTTGCGACGGGCTCCTCTTCAAGAACTGGCGAATTGTTGTCTAGAACTAGACCAGAATATTTGATTATTCGAATATTCATTTGGTGGGTTGACATTCGATTTTCAATTTTGAGATTTTTTTTTTTAAACAGTCTTCATTCGCGCTTGAATACGACCGGTTTTTCTTTTACTATCAGGCTGAACAGGTTCCAAGGACTGTCAGGTGTGGTTAGCCTGATACGGCGTGGCACGATTACAAACCATTCTCGACACAGAATTCTAGGCAAGGCACCGTGTGTGCGTGACGTCACATCTCTGTTGCCTGGCTACCAGTTTCTCCAAACAGCCAAGTAAACAGCTATGCTATGTTCAATATAAAAAAAGAAAAAAAGAATGTCTTGAGACAGTTTGGTCTGTGGAGGAAACATTTGCACTTATTGATATTATACCCGTCGTCGCCTTCTGTTTATTTTATTTTTCATGTCAAGACTTGTCTTTATGTTATTGAACAA
This sequence comes from allo-octoploid hybrid of Carassius auratus x Cyprinus carpio, assembly GCA_024542945.1. NCBI lineage: Eukaryota > Metazoa > Chordata > Actinopteri > Cypriniformes > allo-octoploid hybrid of Carassius auratus x Cyprinus carpio. The sequence continues at coordinate 146,227 of JANHFF010000661.1, forward strand.
AGTAAATATCAGATAAAAAAAAGGAGTCCCAAAAACAAATATCTGATCATTGTCCATATCGCTGTTTATATTACACCTCCGTTACCAAGGCAAGGACTGACGCATTTGTATTGTATTCCAGAGAGCTCCGTTATAAGCGCCACAGTGGAAAATGAAACCATATCCATGCTGATCTGGGCCAGTCAGCATGGATATGGTTTCATTTTCCACTGTGGCGCTTATAACTGAGCTCTCTGGAATACAATACAAATGCGTCAGTCCACGCATGGAACGGTTAAGCAAAGAGAACTGTTCAGCCTGATAGTGGAAAAGCGGCTTTTGAATCGCCCATGAGTGAACGTCATGAACATAATGAATCAGTTCATCTGGAAGAGAGGACAAAAATGCAGAAGACTTGGGGATTCGTGTGCAGTGATGGAGTAGACGTGTTTTCGGGGGGCTCCGTGACATCTCCTTAATTTTACTTTCATATTAATGCACTTTAACTTTATTTTACACTGGCTTGCCCTTAAAACTGTGCTGTAGGCTGTCGGAAGTGGATTTATGTCAACATGCCTAAGAAAGACGATAGTCAGAGGGATACATCCAAGTTGAGCTCGTTGGCTGCTAGCAACGATGCGATATTAGCTGGTATTGCTAGATGATTTTGACGCCATGTCAGCTAACGACAGCCGCATAACAGCCCTGGAAGCTACGTGCAATGAGCTACAGGTGGCTAATGGTCTTCTCAGGGTGAAAGTGAATGACTCGGAGGGCCGCTCCCGCAGGCTCAATGATTGTGGGCATTAAAGAAGGGGAAGAGAAAGGCTGCCCTACTGACTTTGTTTGTAAGTTGATCCCAGAGTTACTCGGCCAAGACAACTTTAGCAGACCTGTAAAAATAGACCGGGCCCAGCGTAGCCTGAGACCGAAGCCTCAACCTAACGAGCGGCCACGGATCATCATTGCCAAGGTCCACAACGATTGGGACGTGATCGACATACTGCGACTCAGCCGTCTACAAGCACCCTTAACTATCATGGTGAGAGAGTCTCAATTTTCCCTGACTACATGGCGGAGGTCTCGGCACAGCGGCAAGCCTATACAAGTGTGAGGAAGCGGCTAACCGAGGCTGGTGTTAAATGTTCCCTGCGTTTTCCAGCTAAGCTTCATGTTGACTACAACAACTGTCACCAGCTGATGCTGAACGGTTTGCCAACTCTTTAGGCCCAGCGAATGACTCTTAAATCCTATATATTATATATTGCTCTCAGTGTGAATATATAACGTTATATATATATATACATTTACATTTATGCAATTAGCAGACGCTTTTATCCAAAGCGACTTACAGGGCATTCAGGCTATACATTATTTTTAACAGTATGTGTGTTCCCTGGGAATATATACCCATGACCTTTTGCGCTGCTAAAGCAATGCTCTACCACTGAGCCACAGGAACATTACTGTATATATATTAGGGCTGTCAAAAATAGCGCTTTAACGACGTTAATTAGTTGTTTGTTGTTAATTACGTCAATTTTTTTAACGCATTTCACGCATGCGCAGTGTGACAAATTATTCAGGTCAGGAAAGTCAGGGAAGTGGTTGGGAGCTAGAGGCGAGATGGAGCAAGGTGAGCAAAGTGGGCCTATTGACGGATTCAAATATAAAAAGAATGATGATGGTACAGTTAACAAGTACAAGGTTATTTGCAAGATTTGTAACAAGGAGTTTCAATTTCACCGGAGCTGTTCAAGCTTGAGGTACCATGTCAACGCCAAACATGCGTTTGCTGGGCCATCAGGTTCAGCAAGTGGTTTGCGCCAGACCACGCTGAATGTTCGCAGGCCATTAACAAAATCAACCTCAGATAATTTGACCAACACAATAGCAAAATGGATTGCAAAGGATTGTAGACCCATTAGCATTGTAGAAGACTCAGGTTTCCTTGATGTTTTGCAAGTGGCGTCTCAAGACTCATCCTATAAGCCACCGTCAAGAGCCACATGACGAAAATCCACGAGCTCTATGAAAATGAAAAAAGGAAAGAGGTCTTGGCTCAAGTAAATCATATCGCCCTGACAGGAGACCATTGGACATCAGTGAGTAACAACAATTACCTCGGAGTAACTGCACATTTCATCAGTGACACGTGGGAACTGAAGTCTTTTGCGCTGACTATATTAAAAACTGAGGAGCGTCATTCAAGAAGCAAGAGCCATTGATCCAGGATGTTTCAACACGTTGGAATTCGACGCTGGAAATGGTCAAGTGCGTGAGCAGAAATAAAGAGGCTGTCATCGCAGCCCTGGACAATCAGGAGCACAAACTCGTTTTGCCGACCGCAGCAGAGTGGGATAAACTGCAGAGGCTGGAGACACTTCTAGAGCCATGCAGGTAAATCAGTCTGTAACTTATCAAATAACATTGCTTTGATTATTTTCTGGAATGTATTAAACCAAGTCAAATATCAATAACATGTATGTATGTATGTAGTGTTAATTTCGTCAGACGAGACGAAATATGTTCGTCAATGACCTTTTTTTTCATGACTAAAACGAGACGATGGCAAGACTGCACCACTGTCCAAAAACGCTCACTAAGACTAAATTAACATGAATTTGACGTAAAAAGACGAGACGAAAATGTTTTGCATAAAATAAAAACTAAGATAAAATCTCTCTTAATTTTCGTCTACAATCGTCTCTGCTTTTTCATCAGCTGTTACACCTTTAAAATATTCAGAACGAGTTCGGATCCCGCTTATTACATTGCTACCTACCAAATAAATCAATAATTTGACACAAAATTATGATTTAAAAAGGAGTTTATTGATTTAAAAACGATTGTATTGCTTCCGTCTCTACGGTTAGAATCCTGTGTGTTCATGGCAACGCTCTGTTTTTCATGGCGACGGTGTGTTATAGTTAGCAGCGGTCTGTTATCAAGAAACTAACAAAAAAAGATATGTGAATGACTAAATATGACTAAAACTAACAAGGACATTTGGCACAAGACAAAGACTAAGACTAAATTAAAAATAGTTGGCAAAATTAATACTATATTAATATAAAAAATAATAATAATAATACTGATAATAATATTAATAATATGTTGATAACCACTGTTCTAATAATACACTGTCTCTGTGTGCATGTGTGTGTTTGTGTGCGTAGGTATGTAACTGAGCTCCTGGGTGGAGAGGCCTATGTCTCCTGTTCTGTGGTACTACCTTCTCTCTGCCACTTGCGTCTCAAGATGGAAGCCTGTGATGAGGACCCTGCATATGTGGTGAGATTCAAGACCAAGTTCAAGGAGGACCTAGCATCCCGTCAAGAACAGCTCAACAATGCATGGCTCCAGATTGCTACAGTTTTGGATCCTCGTTTCAAAGACTTGAAATGCCTGCCCAAGACAGACAGGGAAGCGGTGTGGACCACACTTGAAGGGATGCTGCAACAAGAATCACCCAGAAAGTCTTCACAGACACATGATGATGGGCCACCCAGGAAGAAAATCAGCCTTCTGCAAATAGGCTCAGATTCAGAATCAGAAGATGAAGAGGTCCAACCTGCCATACAGAGGTACAGAGCAGAGCCCACCATTAAATTGGAGGACTGCCCCTTGAGGTGGTGGGCATCTCATTCAGGAGCCCATGAGAAGCTGGCCTCACTAGCTCACAAATATCTAGCCACTCCTGCAACCACTGTTCCCTGTGAACGACTTTTCTCAGTTGCAGGTCACATTGTGAACAAGAAAAGGTCAGCTTTACTTTCAGAAAATGTGAAAAAGTTAGTTTGCCTCAGCAACTGGCTGAAAGATGATAAAGCTCAGTAGATTTGAAAGGTGATGTTCAAACAAAAAGACCAGTTTCAGTGCAACATGTTATAGTAGTTAGCAACTGGATTTTTGAGCAACTGGATTAAAGAATGGAGGAAAAGGTAAAAGATTGTTCTTTGGTTTGATTTAAAAGTTTTATTGAACATGTTTTTTTCCACATAAAAACGCAACAGATTACTCAAATTGTGCAAAAATGTGGTAGGCCACTGTTATGATTTGACTACATTTATTGCTTTCTGTTCAATTGAATACTGTAAATTGTACATCCTGGTTAAGAGGAATGCCAAAGAGGAAGCGATGGGACATTACAAAGACAAATATTATGGTGTGTAGTATGTTTCAGCTTGATTTAAACCACCATTATTTGGCTGTGTTAATAAACGGACATAATATGAAAATTATGTATCTGTGTCCTGTTATTTATCTTTTGGTATGCATTTCAGAAAAAAAAATGGTTAGGATTCAGGTGTAATTGCAAATAGTGATTAATCCTGATTAATCCACTGAAAATTCTGATTAATTTGATTAAAAATTTTAATCATTTGACAGCCCTAATATATATATATATATATATACACACACACACACACACACACACACAGTAGGTTGACAACCAAAATGGGTATTACTGCCGCAGGGCCGCGGCATTAACTGCAAGTCAGTCGTGTGTTAAAATCATTCGCGAAACTACCGCCAGGTGGTGCAAAGAGACGGATTGCGAAATGACTGTGATTGTAAAATGAAAGGAAGATGTAAAACAACAATAACATTATAATATACATTATAACATCCTTAAAAGCCATTAAAAATAGGATAGTCTTAGGCTACAGTCTACTCATCAAAAAATAAAAAAAAACCTTTACACAAAGGCTCTTATGCATGCTATTGTTATTAAACAGTCATTACATATATAGGCATAGTATATATATATATATATATATATATATATATATATATATATATATATATATATATATATATATATATATATATATACATATTAAAAGCTAAATGTTTTCATTTCGGTTCATTATTGGTTAAAAAATAAATAAATAATAATAATCTTCAGGTTCCATTTGGGGAGCGAAATGAGAACGGTCCAGCATTTACAAATAATTCTTATTCACTCTGTTATTATTCTTGATTTTTCAAACTGCTAACACTTTGCATTTTTGAATTATGCCTTTACTGTGTGACCAAAAATTGTGAATTGTGACTTTGATCGCGCTGGTGCCTCACGCACACATATTGATTGGAAACAACAGTCCTTGACCGAGCCATTCCCGCGAGCAGCAATCCACTTTAGCATATTTTTGCTCATTATGATTTTTTTTTTTTTTGCATAGGTACTGAAACACGTGTGAAATCCAAAGCCTATTTTACCTCATGAATAAGAGTTTAGCTTCAAATGGGCAACATGTTTGGATTTGTCCCGAATGAGAGAGATAAGCCCAACCTTATCGCTTTAAATTATTTTTAATTATTATTTTTGTTTTGTTTATAAGCCTATATTATTATATACTGCAATTATATTTATCCATTAGAATTATATATTTATAATTCTTGTTCTGTTCTGATAAATTTGTTGAATTTAAAGGATTTGTTGTAAAGTGACGGGAACTAAAAATATCCTGTTGGTACATTATAACATTATTTTTTTTGTTTATGTTTATTACATTATTTCTGAATGTAATAAAATTCAACTCTCACAAATTAAATGTATTTTTTAGCGTGTTTAAAAAAATGCAGCAAACGAAAATAGGCGATTAATCGGTTAAAATGTGTTATTGTGGGTTAACAAATTTACATTATATACTTAGGAACAGAGTATGGGCCTAATATAGGCTATGTTGTTAACTATTTACAAGTTTCGTGTAGCTATAATTTTATCCAGCTTTATTTTTCCATTGCATCCGAAAATGACTTGTGCATGCGCATTCACTTCGCGTGCTCAAGCTGCCTCCTGCGATGCTCAGCTGTGGACAATTTCAAAATGTTTGATATAAAGGTTGCTGTCACATATTATATACAGGAATTGTTCATTTAAAAAAAAAATATATATATATATATATATATATTGTAACTATATTAACTATATATAACTATATTGTTAGTTTTATGCTAACATGCCATCAAGGTCTTCGGATACTATATAAGATACAAGTTCATTTAGACTATTTAACATGTTTACTTTACTGTCTATGGTCACGCCTCCCTATTCAGCAGACCGAAACTGGCCAGTCCCGCGACTGACGCAAAACCAAGCACCACTTCAGCACGTATTTACCAGGGTAAGACACACAGTAAATAAAGCAAAGTTTTCCTAGCAACGACGATCACGCAGTAGTCTAATGAGAAAACGAGGCAAAACACTTACAAATTGCTGTCCTTATCTGTTGCTCGACTGTTTCTTCTGGGATTCAGCTTTTGGTCTTAAAGCCTGCCTCAAACGTCTACGTTCACAAACGTCTATGATTTTCTCAAAAATAATGATTAATTATCAATTGATAATTTGTTATTATTTTGGTCTAGTGATAATAATAATATAGGCTGAGGGAAAATAATGAATTAAAAGAGTAGGGCTGCAGTGAGTGCAGGCATGTTTCAACCCAGTAACATGACAACACACCGTTCCTTAGCCAAAAAACAGACTGAATTCAGTTCAGCTGGAGGGGGCTGGGGGTAGTTCTGTATAGCTTGTGGGGGTCGAGATAAAGGTGTGAATCTCTTGGTCTTTCATATGGACAGTCTTATGAGGGTTTCAAACTTGCAGAACAGGTTTTTAGGACATATTGGTTTTAAAACAACTTTAAAGAAAGGTTTGATCCACTTCAAATGTTGACCACTGTATAGCGCAATAAAGTTTATTACTTATTATAACTTAATTTCAGAGGAAGTTAGCTTAACTAAAAAAAAATAATAATAATAAAAAAAAACTGTTGCATTAGGGCTGGGCGATAGCCTAAAAAAAAATCTCAGATTTTCTTCACAAAAAAATCCGATTTACAATTTAAATCTATTTTTTTGCCTCCCTACTTAAAATCAATATTCAAATGACAAATAAATTGTTTTATATTGTTTTAATATAATTCTTTATCATTTACCAGTCAAGTTTATAACTGACATAAGATGATTAAAAAAAGCAGTATCTAATGTTATTACCTTAATGCTGGAAAGACCTTTATTTTATTTATTAATTTATTTTTTTAATACTAGCCCATCATGCATCTAACCATCCACTCGTCCTTAAGAGCTGTTCAGATTAAAACTGGTCAGTGTCATGGACGTAGGACAGAGCAAATGTAAATATGTTTTCTAGTCTATATTTTTATCTCGTTATGTCGCTGGTTTAGGTTATGTATTTATTTTTATTTCTTATATCAATTATTTGTAAATATACTGTAGCAGACACTGTCTAACCGTGTCTACACCGGACGGCCTTGTTAATTTCGTAGGGCGAAACATCTCTCTCACTCTGCAGCAGAGTATGTGAGAGTGGAGCAGCAACAATATCCCTCCGCGCTCCGAGCATTTAATAATCACTCCGCTCCGCGCTCACTGATACCAGAAACACTGCTCCGCACTCGCTCTGTGGATAAAGTTGAAATGTTACGTTCATAACGTAGCCTATAAAAATAAAATAAAAAAATAAATAAATAAAATAACAGGAGAGTTTCAAAGGGGATTAGGCTATTGTGTGCAAACTTTTTTTCCTACCACATGCCAAACTAATAACATTGTCGGCATTAAAAGGTATAATTGCTGCTTTCTGTTGTGCAAATTTTGTTTGTGATGAAAATAACAGTTTACATTTTCGTCAGTCATTTTATCCACAGATCGATGCATTTCTTAAAGATTTCAAAATCAGATACAGATGAAGTAGCACTGTAAGATTACATTTGTTTTAAAGCATTATTGCGACAGTGATTGCATGTGAATGTGCTATACCTGTTTAAATCATACTTTAACCCGAAAATAATCAGTAAAAGGAACAGACAAACTCCTTGAGAACTAGCCTGTAACATCCCGCTCGACTATTGCCGTCATTATAATCTTCTGATCGGAGAGATTATGTGTATCAAGCTATAGCTAAATATGTTTATCATGTGAATTCTTGCTAAATATGCAGTTATATTACGGGCTGTTGGCATGAATTGTACTCGTGATGGAGCGGTGCTGGAGCGAGTGAAAACCACGACGCTCTGACTTTTAAAAAATCTGCTCGTCGCTCCAGTCAGAATAACACCACCCTGCTCTGTTCGGCAGCGTGTCTCAAACGCGCGGGGGAGGGTTGAACCCAATCAGAATTACGAGCCCTGAGTGGAGTTTTATTTTGTTGCGTCCATACAATATTTTTTAGAGTGTGAAATATAAATTTTCACAGAATGTAGCCTATTCATGAACAATATATTGAAGTTTTTCTAAATCCCAAACAAAGTTCAGACATCAGTAAAGTATCCATTTATGAACATGTTTTATAGGCTTATTTTTACAGACGTGACAAAAAACACAAGAGTTTTTATATATTTTGTAGACTTTATGTGATTTAAAATGCACAAACCAGAAGCACAATATCTGCAGAGAAGGGCTGGCCATTCTCAAAACATAAAATAGAAATTTTACTTCAATTTTCGTTTTTGTGTTTCAGAGGAAAAATCAGTGTTAAGACATCTCTCCATTACAGACCGTTTTGAAAGAAGAATTTATGCAAACGCATATAAAATGCTTTAAAACTTTAACAGACATGTCTAGAGGGTATTTAATAGATCTGCCTCCCACGTAAGATTTTTCTAGTTACTAGTCATTCATTTGTCATTATTACTAATCGCAGGTTTATAAATTTACATCTATAATACATAATGAGCCTTAATATATTCCACGCTCAAGCACATGCATTAATTTTGCCCCAAAGCACAGGCAGAAGTAGCCCAATAATTGTGAAAAAGGAGACATTTTAATTATTTATTAATAAACAAATGTTTTCTTGTCGGCTGCAAGATGAAGTTCACAGTGCTGACTCTCTCCACCTTCACAGATTACATAATGCTTTCGTTTTGAATTGGTTCGTTTAAAAGACATTTCAAGCTTTCTGTAGATATATTTCTCATGTATGTGAGGCACCCCAATTTTAAGTTATTTCATTATCAGGAAAAAAATCAAGTAATCGAGAGGGTGCCTCCCTGTCATGCATGCGCATTAATAATTTTCGCACAAACACTTGAATATGAATAATAATTCACATTTTGCATATGCTTTAAAAGCAAATTTTTTTTTTACATGCAATTATCCTAAATAAAACCAAACAAGATTTGTAATGAAGATAAAATATGTAGACAAATAAGAATAAATGCTGCACGTGCACTCAGCATCGCATGCGCTGAGCAAATCTTGCACTCTGATATTTTAAGGAATATTATACAAACCTGCATTTAAATGCGGCTTCAATTTATTTATTTATTTATTTTATTTTTTTTTTTTTATTTATTTATTTATTTATTTTTATTTCTTTTACTTAAATTACATGAAAGCAAGTAAAGAAAACTGAAGTTGTCAATTAATGAAGCTCTTTTTTACATCGTGTGTATTTCGTTGATTATAATGAGAGAACTTGAGTTTAATCATGAGGACGTTTTATTAATCAGTCCATTCTTTAGAGTTTCAGTGATTTAGTTAAATCGTGCAGGTTTAATTTACTCGTTTCTTGTTTTAATTAGGCCTAAATAATGGGAGCGAAATTATTCAGTGCCTCACGTTTTACTAAAATAAAGAAAATAATTTATAAAACACGCAAGCCTAGCTCACTATGCTACCACTTTTAATGCTCAGATGCAAAGTAAACCATAATTTCTTTTGAATAATATAACACATAATTCATATTATATAAATAATACTGCACACTATTTAAATGTGTCAAATCTAAAATATGGTGTAGAGAAAATATAAGCACAGGCTCATAGGCTTGATATTTATCCTGCTTGAATTCGCTCTAAGAAACGCACATGTCTTCATAAGGACTAAACTTTCATCTTTGAATATTAAATATTTTTTCTTTTATTTTCCCCGACTGCAATCAAATATAACACTTCGGTGAGGCAAAGCTGACGTCAATTTGCGAAAATGTGCTTTGATGCGCTTGTTTGAAAACTTGTGATTAAAGCGCCACTCAGCGGTCAAACGCTGCAAATGCACTTTGCAGACGCGGCGGCGGCAGTAGAAACAACGTTTTGGATGGCCACTTACTGTATATATATTTTTTTTCACGTTTTGATAAAGGGTCAGGTCTAACTATTACTTTCAGTTGGTTGTTGATGTAGCATATAGTAACGTTTTGTGTTTAAATAGCGTTTCACACAGTGTGCTCTCTCGGGTACACAAATCTAGTACTGGAACAATTTAATTTTTTACCTTTGGTTTGTATTAATACTGATTGATACTCCCAGCAATGTGTATTAATTTATGCGCTTACCTTTTCATATATACACACACTTCCCTATGGTATTTTCTCCTTATTTTCTTAAGTTTGATGTTTTATATGCTGCACTGTTTATGCCCTCTCACCTCTCATCTATATCTCACCAAGCGTGTGTTCTGAATATCGCTTACACCGACTGAGTACTTCTTGTGGGTGCAATTTATACATTTGTTAATGTGTTGGAGATGCGCACGGAGCCCAGTGGTAAGTGGGCTTTTTTGTATGTAATTTGGCTGGCTCTGTTACCCGGCAACCTCCTTGTTAGCTAGTGGGATGTACCGCTTAGTTCTTTTAGCGGGTTTGGGTTTTGTGGGGGTTTTATTTGTTTTTCTTCATCTGTCTTTTTTTGTTACGCAATGTTTTGCCATCCCTTTGTATGTCGTGTGTCAAACTTCATCTTATGTCCCTCCGCATAGATCTATGTCATTTACTCACTTAGGTCAGAAATGAGTCACATCACTTTCACTACTTGGAATTGTAGGGGTATGGGCAGGGCTCTTAAACAAGGTAAAGTATTCTCACATTTGAAGTCCCTGTCGTCTGATATTGTATTTTTGCAGGAGACCCATATCCAACCTTCAGAGCAGAGGCGCTTAAGATCTGCATGGGTGTCACAGGTGTACCAGTCCACCTTTTCCTCTAAGGCGAGGGGGGTTGCCATTCTTGTTCGCAGAACCATCCCATTTGTATTCAAATCGCAGACTACCAATCCAGGTGGAAGGTTCATACTTGTCACGGGTACGATTAACTCAGTCCCTTTAGTTCTCTTAAACATTTATACCCCAAATTTAGATAACCCCGATTTTAAAAATATATAATATTCAACCTTGTCACAGAATACAATGATTTCAACAGAATTATCGGCGGCGATTTTAATTGTTATTTCGATCTGCTAATGGATAGGTCCTCCTCGTCCGTGGCTCCATTATTGAAATCTGTCTCTGTTCTCAATAACCTTGCCAATTCTCTGGACTTGGCTGACATATGGAGGCACCAGCACCCCTTAGAAAAGAAATTTTCTTTTTTCCCCCATGCATGGCAGTTTCACAAGAATTGATTATATGCTGGTTGACTCCAGACTTATTTCGAATGTAATAAGCTCAACTTACCATAGTATCTTAATTTCCGACCACGCGCCCCTTTCATTGGTGATTGACTTCAAACTTTATGCCCCTCAATATAGCTGGAAATTCAATCCCTCTCTATATTTAGACGACACGTTCAGTGGCTATATATCAACCAAGATTGCTGATTTCATGTTCATTAATGATAATGGCGCTGTGTCTGATTCTACTTGAGTCATTTAAAGCCGTGAAAGAGGGCACATCATCTCGTATCAGTCATCTCGCAAAAGGGCCAGGCTCAGGCTTCACACAGATATTGAAGCTGAACTAGCTGAACTGGAGGAGGACTATTGAAACACAGGTTCTGAAGACACACTTAGCTCCATTTTGAAAGTGAAATATGAATACAACCATATTCTGGGCGAGCAGGTTGGGAATTATATTCGTAAACTAAAGCAGAAGCACTTTGAGCTGGATGATGAGGCCGATAAATTGCTCGCTAGGCAACTGAAGGGCGTCATATCTGATAGGGCAATACATAAAATTTCCTCCTCCACCGGTCAGCTATTAACTGATCACAAGCAGATTAATGACAGATTTTTTAGTTTTTACAGCCAGCTATATATTTCCAGATCTACTGCCTCGGATATAGACATTGCCAATTTTCTCCATACTTTAGACATTCCAGTCCTTTCTGAGTTTGCAAGACTAGAATTGGAATCTGAATTTACACTGGAGGAGATCAGAAACGCTATTCGTTCTTTTCCCGGTAGCAAAGCATGTGGCCCAGATGGATTTGGGATAGAATTTTACAAGACGCACATTGACGTTATTGCCCCCCTCCTGCTTCAGATGGTCAATTGCTCAGTGAAAAAGGGTACTTTCCCTCATACTCTATACGATGCACATATCTGTGTACTATTACAAAAGGACAGAGATGAAACAAATTTCTCTTCGTATCGTCCCCTAACTCGGCTCAACTCTGATCAAAAAATTATAGCTAAAGTCCTGTCTAACCGGTTAAACAAATATATTGGCACTTTAATTCATCCTGATAAATCAGGTTTCATCCCCGATAGATTTTCCTTCTCAAACACGAGGTGTTTGCTTAATTTAATGTATTCAATTAACCCTCTGAAGTCGGCTAACGCGGATACGCGTTTTGAGGCAAATTCTCCTGATAAGACCGAAAATAACTTAAATTACACTTTCAGTTTTGATCGTACTGATAAGAGCAATACATCAATCGAATCTGTAAAGGGTCTACTTTTCTATTTGTATACACACATGATAACAAAAAACTTTGTGCATTTATAAAATAAAGAAAGCAAATAGAGTGCGCTGTCTGCAGCCTTGGTCTGCGGTGATCTTTATTTAGAAACGCGCCATTAAAATGAACTGTAACTCAGTGAATACTCAACACAGAGACATGAGAGAGATATCTATAGAAAGCTTGACATGTCTAGTTTTAAACTAAGCAAGTGCTACCAAAAACAAATATTCTGTGATAAAGTAATCCACATGAAGACAACGCGATATCTGTCGTTCACGTCTCCCTTCATTATATCTAATGCGACCACGCCCAGGCGTCGAGCGCGCTATTGTTATTATAAGCATCCATGGGAAGCTTGCGGCGGGTAACCGCCCCCATCAGAGCAAACAAAGCAGTGAGACTGTACTTCACGTTTTTTAACTGTTACTGTTCACTTCACGCTGAGAGGAATAAGACATAATTCACCTTAATAAGACTGCTGAGAGGAATAAGATTTGGATAACATCAGAAAGAAGAACGAAGCGGCTTGACCCAGCAGAGACTGTGGTCAAGCCAGCCGCATTTCAGAAAAACACGGTCAAGCCAGCCGCGATTAAAATTTTTGTGCGCGCGTATTACCACAATTACAGTACTCGCAGGAACACACAGAGAGAACACGCTTTCAGAGCACTTTTCATTTAGATGCCCAGAAGTGATATATAACAAGATGACATTTCTCGATTTCTTTTTTGTACTTCTGCTATAATATGTGTGTTATTTATTGGTGTTTTAATGGTTGTGTGTTACTATATTTTTTGAACTTTCAGATCATAGCAGAATTCGTAGAAAAAAAGGAATGTGAAATTATTCGATCTAGAGGGCTACAAAGACCCCATTTCTAATAAGTAGAAAAAGCTAATGGTTAGTTCTTATACTAGACATCCCATACTATTTGCTCACCTCTTATGAAACCATTTTACTGCAGAATTTTTGAAAAATTAGGAATTATTACACTTTAGAGGCTATAAAGATAACATTTCTAATAATAAGAAAATGAATGGTCAGTTCTTATATGGGACTTTCCATCTATATGCAGACATCATATGGAACCATTTCACTGCAGCGTTTTTTTAAATATGGCACTATATTGTGCTTTAGAGGGCTATACAGACCTAATAAGTAGAAAAAATGAATAGTCAGTTCTTATACGGGACATTCCATACTATATACACACCTCATATCAAAGCATTTTACTGCAGCGTTTTTAAGAAATGACACATTATTACACTTTAGAGGGCTATAAAGACACTGTTTCTAATAAGTAGAAAAAACTAATGGTCAGTTTTTATAAGGGACATTCCATAATATGTGGACACCTCTTCTGAAACCATTTTACTGCAGCATTTTTGAGATATAGGTCCATAAGGTGCTTTAAAGGACTATAAAGACCACATTTCTAATAAGTAGTAAAAAACAATGGTCAGTTCCTATAAGGGACGTCCCATACTATATGCACACCTCATATCAAACCATTTTACTGCAGCATTTTACAGATATGGGTCCATATGGTGATTTAGAGGGCTATAAAGACACCATTTCTATTAAGTAGAAAAAAAAAAAAAAAAAAACAATGGTTGGTTCTTATTCAGGACGTCCCATACTATATGCACACCTCATATCAAACCATTTTACTGGAGCATTTTTGAGATATGGGTCCTTATGGTGATTTAGAGGGCTATAAAGACCCCATTTATAATAAATAGATAAAAAACAAAACAATGGTTGGTTCTATAAGGGACGTCCCATACTGTATGCAGACCTCATATCAAACCATTTTATTGCAGCATTTTTCAGATATGGGACCATACGGGGATTTAGAGGGGTATTAAGACCCCATTTCTAATAAGCAGAAAAAAACAATAGTCAGTTCTTAAAAGGGACATCCCATACTATGTGCACATCTCATATCAAACCATTTTACTGCAGCATTTTTCAAATATGGGTCCATATGGTGATTTAGAGGGCTATAAAGACCCCATTTCTAAAAAGTAGAAAAAAACAATGGTCAGTTTTTATAAAGGACATCCCATAATATTTGCAGACCTCATATCAAAACATTTTACTGCAGCATTTTTCAGATATGGGTCCTTATGGTGATTTAGAGGGCTATAAAGACCCCATTTTTAATAAGTTGAAAAAACAATGGTTGGTTCTTATTCAGGAGGTCCCATACTATATGCACACCTCATATCAAACCATTTTACTGCAGCATTTTTGATATATGGAATCATACGATGATTTAGAGGGCTATAAAGACCTCATTTCTAATAAGTAGAAAAAACACCAGTCAGGTCTTAAAAGGGACATCCCATACTATATGCCCACCTCATATCAAACCATTTTACTGCAGCATTTTTGAAAAATTAGGAATTATTACACTTTAGAGGCTATAAAGATAACATTTCTAATAATAAGAAAATAAATGGTCAGTTCTTATATGGGACTTTCCATCTATATGCAGACATCATATGAAACCATTTAACTGCAGCATTTTTTAAATATGGCACTATATTGTGCTTTAGAGGGCTATACAGACCCCATTTCTAATAAGTAGAAAAAATGAATAGTCAGTTCTTATACGGGACATTCCATACTATATACACACCTCATATCAAAGCATTTTACTGCAGCGTTTTTAAAGAAATGACACAATATTACACTTTAGAGGGCTATAAAGACACTGTTTCTAATAAGTAGAAAAAACTAATGGTCAGTTTTTATGAGGGACATTCCATAATATGTGGACACCTCTTCTGAAACCATTTTACTGCAGCATTTTTGAGATATAGGTCCATAAGGTGCTTTAAAGGGCTATAAAGACCACATTTCTAATAAGTAATAAAAAACAATGGTCAGTTCCTATAAGGGACGTCCCATACTATATGCACACCTCATATCAAACCATTTTACTGCAGCATTTTACAGATATGGGACCATACAAAGATTGAGAGGGCTATAAAGACCCCATTCGTAATAAGTAGAAAAAACAATAGTCACTTCCTGTAAGGGACATCACATACTGTATGCAGACCTCATATCAAACCATTTTACTGCAGCATTTTTCAGATATGGGTCCATATGGTGATTTAGAGGGCTATAAAGACACCATTTCTAAAAAGTAGAAAAAACAATGGTCAGTTTTTATAAAGGACGTCCCATAATATATGCAGACCTCATATCAAAACATTTTACTGCAGCATTTTTCAGATATGAGTCCATATGGTGATTTAGAGGGCTATAAAGACACCATTTCTATTAAGTAGAAAAATAAAAAAAAACAATGGTTGGTTCTTATTCAGGACGTCCCATACTATATGCACACCTCATATCAAACCATTTTACTGGAGCATTTTTGAGATATGGGACCTTATGGTGATTTAGAGGGCTATAAAGACCCCATTTATAATAAATACAAAAAAAAACAAAACAATGGTTGGTTCTTATTCAGGACGTCCCATACTATATGCACACCTCATATCAAACCATTTTACTGCAGCATTTTTCAGATATGGGACCATACAAGGATTTAGAGGGGTATTAAGACCCCATTTCTAATAAGTAGAAAAAAACAATAGTCAGTTCTTAAAAGGGACATCTCATACTATGTGCACATCTCATATCAAACCATTTTACTGCAGCATTTTTCATATATGGGTCCATATGGTGATTTAGAGGGCTATAAAGACCCCATTTCTAAAAAGTAGAAAAAAACAATGGTCAGTTTTTATAAAGGACTACCCATAATATATGCAGACCTCATATCAAAACATTTTACTGCAGCATTTTTCAGATATGGGACCATACGAGGATTTAGAAGGCTATAAAGACCCCATTTCTAATAAGTAGAAAGAAAAAACAATAGTCAGTTTTTAAAAGGGACGTCCCATACTATATGCACATCTCATATCAAACCATTTTACTGCAGCATTTTTCAGATATGGGTCCTTATGCTGATTTAGAGGGCAATAAAGACCCCATTTATAATAAGTATAAAAAAACAATGGTTGGTTTTTATTCAGAACGTCCCATACTACAGTAGGTAGACAACCAAAATGGGTACTACTGCAAACTGCAAATCAGTCGCGAGTAAAATCATTCGCGAAACTACCGCCAGGTGGGGCAAAGGGACGGATTGCGAACTAAATGTAATTGTAAAATGAAAGGAAGACGTAAAAGAACAATAACATTATAATATACATTATAACATCCTTAAAAGCCATTAAAAAATAGGATAGTCTTAGGCTACAGTCTACTCATCAAAAATTTTAAGAAAGACTTTTACACAAAGGCTCTTATGCATGCTATTGTTTTTAAACAGTCATTATATATATATATGTGCACATTTTTAAACAGTCATTATATATATATATATATATATATATATATATATATATATATATATATATATATATATATATATATATATATAATGACTGTTTAAAAACAATTTTTCAGATATGGGTCCTTATGCTGATTTAGAGGGCAATAAAGACCCCATTTATATATATACGAATTAAAATGTTTTCATTTCGGCTCATTCTTGGTTAAAAAAAAATTATAATAATAATCTTCAGGTTCCATTTGCAGAGCGAAATGAGAACGGTCCAGCATTTACAAATATTTCTTATTAACTCTGTTATTATTCTTGATTTTTCAAACTGCTAACACTTTGCATTTTTGAATTATGCCTTTACTGTGTGACCAATAATTGTGAATTGACTTTGATCGCGCTGGTGCCTCACGCGCATATATTCATTGGAAACAGCAGTCATTCACGAGCCATGCGGCGCGAGCAGCGGGCCACTTTGGCATAATTTTGCTAATTATGTTTTTTGTAAAATCCACGTGTGAAATCCAAAGCCTATTTTACCTAATGAATAAGAGTTTAGCTTCAAATGGGCAACATGTTTGGATTTGTCCCGAATGAGAGAGATACCTTATGTATCGCTTTAAATTATTTTTAATTATTATTATTTTTGTTGTTGTTTATAAGCCTATATTATTATATAGCCTGCTGCAATTATATTTATCCATTAGAATTATATATTTGTAATTCTTGTTCTGTTCTGATAAATTTGTTAAATTTAAAGGATTTGTTGTAAAGTGAAGGGAACTAAAAATGTCCTGTAGGTACATTAGCCTATAGCATTATTAGGCCTGCCGTTATTATTTCTGAATGTAATAAAATGCAACTCTAACAAATGTAATTTATTTTTTAGCGTGTTTTCGTGTATGTTTTTATCCAGCTTTATTTTTCCATTGCATCTAAAAATGACTTTGTGCATCACTTTCACTTCGTGAACAAACAAATATAACTTCAGATCTGCCTCCTGCGATGCTCAGCTGTGGACGATTTCAACATGTTTGATATAAAGGTTGCTGTCACATTTTATACAGGAATTGTTCATTTAAAAAAAAAAAAAAACTAATTATATTGTTAGTTTTATGCTAACATGCAATCAAGTCTTCGGATACTATACAAAATACAAGGTCATTTAGGCTATTTAACATGCACTCTGACATTTTACCGTTTCAACTTATAAACTCCTTGAGATTTTAAAGTCAGTTTAATAGTATTGAAATTCAAGTTGAATCTAGTATAAAAAAGGTTTTAATTGCTTAAATTATTTCTATGAATTAATAAGTTAGCATGACTTTTTCATCATAGCATTTTTTATGAGCTGTATTCGTTTTCTGAAACCAAGCACCCGCACTTTTTTCTTTTTAAAATCTATTATTGCTCACATATCTCCTACAACCTACAAATAAGGACTAATAGAGGTTCTTTCTTTAATTATTTATTTATAATGTTTATTCTTGAAGAAAATAAGTTTTTATTCTTTAATAAAATAAGGGATGATCCAAATATTTATAATGTACAATAATATATCTGCCTGCAGTTAAAAAGTTATATTTGTTTTGATTCATCCATTTATGTAGGCTACAATTAGCCTATTCTAAAAATAAAAATAAATAATGTCATAAAAAATGCCATCGGTCTGAATAAATTTTACCATTATAGAATTGGGGTAGTAATTTAGGAGGTGAAAATACAGTGAAATTACAAATGGCATGGGATTTTAAAGCATGACAACTGAAGGTTCCATGAAACATTTGATGCATTTTTTTAAACAATGGCACTTAAAGTTTTCAACTAAAATATTACTATTTCAACCATGTAGCCTGTGAATAAATAAATAAAATGCATACTTTTCAGTGAAAGAACACTGAGAGTGTAGGTTGCTTCTGGTGAATGTTTTCCTGCCTTGCCAAATGTTGGGTCAGTTTGCGCGAGTCCCGCGCGGTGTGAAGCGGGAGCAGCTGACGGAGGATTCCGCTTGGTCTTAAAGCCTTCCGCAAACGCATATGTTCACAAATAACAATGATTTTGGCAAAAATAATGATTCATTATCAATTGATAATTTGTTATTATTTTGGTTTAGTGAAAATAATAATATGTGCTGCGGGAAAATAATGAATAAAAAGAGTAAGGCTGCTGTGAGTGCAGGCATGTTTCAACCCAGTAACATGACAACACAGCGTTCCTCATATCCCAAAAACAGACCGAGTTCAGTTCAGCAGGAGGGGGTTGGGGTAGTTCTGTATAGCTTGTGGGGGTCGAGATAAAGGTGTGAATTTCTTGCTCTTTCATATGGACAGTCTTATGAGGGTTTCAAACTTGCAGAACAGGTTTTAGGGCAACTTTAAAGAAAGGTTTGATCCACTTCAAATGTTGACTACTGTATAGCGCAATACAGTTTATTAGTTATTATAACTTAATTTCAGAGGAAGTTGCCTTAAATTACCTTAAAAAAAAAAAAAAAACTGTTGCATTAGGGCTGGGCATAGGCCTATGGCCTAAAAAAAATTTAAATCCATTTTTTTTGCCTCCCTACTTAAAATCAATATTCAAATGACAAAGAAATCGTTCAAAACAAGTTTTAATATAACAATATATTATTTTTTAATACAAGCCCATCATGCATCTAACCATCCACTCGGCGTTAAGAGCTGTTCAGATTAAAACTGGCAACTCCGCAGTGAGTCAGTGTCATGGACGGAGGACAGACCAAGTGTAGGCCTAAATCAATTTTCTAGTCTATATTTTCATCTCGTTATGCCGCTGGTTTAGGTTATGTATTTGTTTTTATTTCTTATATCAATTATTTGTAAATATAGCAGACACTGTCTAACCGTGTCTACACCGGACGGCCTTGTTCATATAGGGCGAAACATCTCTCTCACTCGGCAGTACAGTAGGCCTATGTGAGCGGAGTGGAGCAGCAACAATTTCCCTCCGCGCTCCGAGCATTTAATAATCACTCCGCTCCACGTTCATTGATACCAGAAACTGCTCCGCCTTCACTCTGTGGCTAGTTGAAATGTTATGTTCATAATAGCTTATAAAAAAAAAAAAAAAAAAATTAATTAATTAAATTACAAGAGAGTTTCAAAGGGGATTAGGCTATTGTGTGCAAACTTTTTGTCCTACCAAACGCCAAACTAATAAAATTGTCAGCATTAAAAGGTATAATTGCTGCTTTCTGCTGTGCAAATTGTGTTTGTGATGAAATTAACAGTTTACATTTTCGTAAGTTATTTTATCTACAGATCGATTCATTTGTTACAGATTTCTGCTCATTCAAAATCAGATACAGATGAAGTAGCCTACTGTAAGATTACATTTGTTTGAATGCATTATTGCGACAGCGATTACGTGTGAATGTGCTGTATCTGTTTAAATCATGCTTTAACCCGAAAATATTCAGTAAAAGGAAGACAAACTGCTTGAGAACTAGCCTGTAACGCTCGACTATTGCCGTCATTATAATCTTCTGATCGGAGAGATTATGTGTATCAAGCTAAATATGTTTATCATGTGAATTATTGCTAAATATGCAGTTATATTACGGGCTGTTGGCATGAATTGTATTCGTGATGGAGCGGTGCTGGAGCGAGTGAAAACCACGACGCTCCGACTTTTAAAAAATCTGCTCCTCTTCAGTCAGAATCACTCCGCTCCGCTCCCATACTCTGCTCGGCAGCGTGTCTCAAACGCGCGGAGAGGGTTGAGCCCAATCATTCTCAAAACATTAAATATTTATTTTATTTCAATTTTCGTTTTTGTGTTTAAGAGGAAAAATCAGTGTTAAGGCATCTCTCCATTACAGACCGTTCTGAAAGAAGAATTTATGCAAACGCGTATAAAATGCTTTAAATTCTTTAACAGATATGTCTAGAGGGTATTTAATAGTTCTGCTTCCCACGTAAGATTTTTCTAGTTGCTAGTCGTTCATTTGTCATTATTCAACTAATCGCAAATTTATATTAAATTTACAACTATAATCCAGCCTTAATATATTCCACGCTCAAGAACATGCATTAAGTTTGTCACAAAGCACAGGCGGAAGTAGCCTAATAATTATGAAAAAGGAGACATTTTAATTATTTATTAATAAACAAATGTTTTCTTGTCGGCTGCAAGATGAAATTCACAGTGCTGACTCTCTCCACATGGACACGCCTTTAAAGAGAAATACAACCTTCACAGATTACATAATGCTTTCGTTTTGAATTGATTCGTTTAAAAGACATTTCAAGCTTTCTGTAGACATATTTCTCATGTATGTGAGACGGCACAATTTTCAGTTATTTCATTATTAGGAAAAAAATCACGTGATCGAGAGGGCGCCTCCCTGTCATGCATGCGCATTAATAATTTTTGCACAAACACTTGAATATGAATAATAATTCACATTTTGCATATGCATTACAAAGTAAATATTTTTTTACATGCAATTATCCAAAATAAAACCAAACAAGATTTGTAATGAAGATAAAATATGTAGACAAATAAGAATAAATGCTGCACGTGGACTCAGCATCATGCGCAGAGCAAATCTTGCACTGATATTTTACCGAATATTATACAAACCTACATTTAAATGCGGCCGCAATTTATTTATTTATTCATTTATTAATTTTTACTTTACTTAAATTATGTGAAAGCAAGTAAAGAAGACTCCATTTAAAATCACTGAAGTTGTCAATTAATGAAGCTCTCTTTTTTACATCGTGTGCACTTTGTTGATAAGTGAGGATGTTTTATTAATCCATCCATTCTTTAGAGTTTCAATGATTTAGTTAAATCGTGCAGGTTTAATTTATTCATTTCTTGTCTTAATTAGGCCTAAATAATGGGAGCAAAATTATTCAGTGCCTCACGTTTTACTAAAATAAAGAAAATAATTTATAAAACACGCAAGCCTAGCTGACAATAGGCTACCACTTTTAATGCTCCGATGTAAAGTAAACCACATTTTCTTTTTAATAATATAACACATAATTCATATTATATAAATAATACTGCACACTATTTAAATGTGTCTAATCTAAAATATGGTGTAGAGAAAATATAAGCACAGGCTCATAGGCTTGACATTTATCCTGCTTGAATTCGTTCTAAGAAACGCACATATCTTCATAAGGACTAAACTTTCATCTGTGAATATTAAATATTTTTTCTTTCATTTTCCCCGACTGCAGTCAAATATAACACTTTGGTGAGGCAAAGCTGACATCTATTTGCGAAAATGTGCTTTGATGTGCTTGTTTGAAAACTTGTGATTAGAGCGTCACTCAGTGGTCTAAAGCTGCAAATGCACTTTGCAGACGCCGCGGCGGCGGTACGAGCGGCGGTAGAACCAACGTTTTCGATGGCCACCTACTGTATATGCACACCTCATATCAAACCATTTTACTGCAGCATTTTTCAGATATGGGTCCATATGGCGATTTAGAGGGCTATAAAGACCCCATTTCTAATAAGTAGAAAAAACGAATAGTCATTTACTGTAAGGGACATCCGATACTATATGCACATCTCATATCAAACCATTTTACTGCAGCATTTTACATATATGGGTCCATATGGTGATTTAGAGGGCTATAAAGACCCCATTTCTAATAAGTAGAAAAAACGAATAGTCATTTACTGTAAGGGACATCCGATACTATATGCACATCTCATATCAAACCATTTTACTGCAGCATTTTACATATATGGGTCCATATGGTGATTTAGAGAGCTATAAAGACCACATTTCTTATAAGTAGAAAATAACAACGGTCAGTTCCTATAAGGGCGTCCCATACTATATGCACACCTCAAATCAAACCATTTTACTGCAGCATTTTTCAGATATGGGTCCTTATGCTGATTTAGAGGGCTATAAAGACCCCATTTATAATAAGTAGAAAATAACAATGGTCAGTTCCTATAAGGGACGTCCCATACTATATGCACACCTCATATCAAACCATTTTACTGCAGCATTTTTGAGATATGGGTCCTTATGCTGATTTAGAGGGCTATAAAGACCCCATTTATAATAAGTAGAAAAAAAACAATGGTTTGTTCTTATTCAGGACGCCCCATACTATATGCACACCTCATATTAAACCATTTTACTGCAACATTTTTCAGATATGGGTCTTTATGCTGATTTAGAGGGCTATAAAGACCCCAATTATAATAAGTAGAAAAAAAAAACAATGGTCATTTCTTATACAGGACATCCTATACTATATGCACACTTCATATCAAACTATTTTACTGCAGTATTTTTGAGATATGGGACCATACGATGATTTAGAGGGCTATAAAGACCCCATTTATAATAAGTAGAAAAAAACAATAGTCAGTTCTTAAAAGGGACATTCCATACTGTATGCACACCTCATATCAAACCATTTTATTGCAGCATTTTTGAGATATGGGTCCTTATGCTGATTTAGAGGGCTATAAAGACCCCATTTATAATAAATAGAAAAAAACAATGGTCATTTCTTATACAGGACATCCCATACTGTATGCACACCACATATCAAACCATTTTCATATTTTTGAGATATGGGTACTTATGCTAATTTATAGGGCTATAAAGACCCCATTTATAATAAGTAGAAAAAAACAATAGTCAGTTCTTAAAAGGGACATCCCATACTGTATGCACACCTCATATCAAACCATTTTACTTCAGCATTTTTGAGATATGGGTCCTTATGCTGATTTAGAGGGCTACAAAGACCCCATTTCTAATAAGTAGAAAAAAACAATGGTAATTTCTTATACAGTACATCCTATACTATATGCACACTTCATATCAAACTTTTTTACTGCAGCATTTTTTAGATATGAGACCATAGGATGATTTAGATGGCTATAAAGACCCCATTTCTAATAAGTAGAAAATAACAATGGTCAGTTCAATTCAATTCAATTCAATTCAAGTTTATTTGTATAGCGCTTTTTACGATACAGATCATTGTAAAGCAACTTTACAGAAAATTAAGTTTCTACAATATTTAGTAGTAGCTTATCAGTGGTGACTGTCAGTTTATGTGTATACGGCAGAAATGTTCAGAAAAATCAATAAAAGACGTAAACAAACAGACGATTAACACTATTAACAGCAATTATGCAATCAAACTTATAGAAAAATGTGGTAGTTCTGTATGTTGTCTCTGGGTTAGCATCATCTGAGGTCCTCTGAGGGGTTGGCATCATCTCTTCTCAGGTGTTCTGGATCCAGACTGGAGCTTGTGTAAATCCTAGTTACCACGGGATGTAAATCCCGTGGCAAGACAGAGAAACAAATAGAGACATAATTAGCATAGCTGCTGTTTCAGCCAAGTAAAATTAATTAGTTTAACCCAAGTTAAAGAATAATGCGCATTTGATCAGATATAACTGCAGTCCAAAATTATGAGATGCATTATTTGAATGCTTGGCCAAAGAGGTGTGTTTTTAATCTAGATTTAAACAGAGAAAGTGTGTCTGAACCACGAACATTATCAGGAAGGCTATTCCAGAGTTTGGGAGCCAAATGCGAAAAAGCTCTACCTCCTTTAGTGGACTTTGCTATCCTAGGTACTATCAAAAGTCCAGCGTTTTGTGACCTTAGGGAGCGTGATGGGTTGTAGCGTGGTAGAAGACTAGTTAGGTACGCAGGAGCTAAGCCATTAAGGGCCTTATAAGTAAGTAATAATATTTTGTAACTGATACGGAAATTAATAGGTAGCCAGTGCAGAGACTGTAAAATTGGGGTAATATGATCATATTTTCTTGACCTGGTAAGGACTCTAGCCGCTGCATTTTGGACTACCTGTAGCTTGTTTATTGAAGATGCAGGACAACCACCTAGAAGTGCATTACAATAGTCCAGTCTAGAGGTCATGAATGCATGAACTAGCTTTTCTGCATCAGGAACAGGTAACATGTTTCGTAGCTTGGCAATGTTTCTAAGATGGAAGAATGCTGTTTTTGTAACATGGGAAATATGATTTTCAAAAGACATGTTACTGTCTAATATAACACCCAGATTTTTGACAGTAGAGGAAGTAACAGTACATCCGTCTAATTGCAAATTGTAGTCTACAAGATTCTGTGTGATGTTTTCTGGTCCAATAAGTAATATCTCTGTCTTATCTGAATTTAATAGGAGAAAATTATTGGTCATCCAATCTTTTACATTTTTAACACACTCTGTTAGCTTAGATAGTTTTAAAGTTTCACCTGGTCTTGTTGAGATATATAGTTGAGTATCATCAGCATAACAGTGGAAACTAATCCCGTATTTTCTAATGATATTACCAAGGGGCAACATGTATATTGAAAATAGCAGAGGACCTAGGACAGATCCTTGTGGCACTCCATATTTTACTGGTGATAAATGAGATGACTCCCCATTTAGATAAACAAAGTGGTAGCGATCGGACAGGTAGGATCTAAACCATCTTAAAGCCTGCCCTTGGATACCTGTATAGTTTTGTAATCTATCTATGAGTATGTCGTGATCTATGGTGTCAAACGCAGCACTAAGATCAAGTAAAACTAGCAATGAGATGCAGCCTTGATCTGAAGCAAGAAGCAAGTCATTTGTAATTTTAACAAGTGCAGTTTCTGTGCTATGATGGGGCCTGAAACCCAACTGAAATTCTTCATAGAGATCATTTTTTTGCAGGTAGGAGCACAATTGAGCAGACACAACTTTTTCTAAAATTTTAGACATAAAGGGAAGATTTGAAATGGGTCTGTAATTTGCCAGTTCACTTGGATCTAGTTGTGGTTTCTTAATAAGAGGCTTAATAACCGCCAGCTTGAATGGTTTTGGGACGTGACCTAAAGATAACGACGAGTTAATAATATTGAGAAGCGGTTTTTCTGCTACAGGTAACAACTCTTTCAGTAATTTAGTGGGTACAGGATCTAATAAACATGTTGTTGGTTTAGATGCAGTTATAAGTTTATTTAGCTCTTCCTGTCCTATAGTTAAAAAAGCACTGCAGTTTATCTTTGGGTGCGATGGATAAAACTAAAATATTAGATGCTGTGGAATCTACATTTGTTATTGTATTTCTGATGTTATCTATTTTATCAGTGAAGAAATTCATAAAGTCATTACTATTTAACTGTGAGGGAATATTTAGATCGGGTGGTGTCTGGTTATTTGTTAATCTAGCCACTGTGCTAAATAAAAACCGTGGATTGTTTTGGTTGTTTTCTATGAGTTTGTGGATATGCTCGGCCCTGGCAGTTTTTAGAGCCTGTCTATAGCTGGACATACTGTTTTTCCACGCAATTCTAAAAACTTCCAAGTTAGTTTTTCTCCATTTGCGCTCAAGACTACGAGTTTCTTTCTTGAGAGCGTGGGTATTACTGTTGTACCATGGCACAGTACGTTTTTCTCTAACGTTTTTCAATTTGATGGGGGCAACAGCTTCTAATGTATTAGAGAAGATAGTGCCCATATTGCCAGTCATTTTGTCTAGTTCATGTGTATTTATGGGTACACAGAGCAGTTGAGATAAATCAGGCAGGTTATTTGCGAATCTGTCTTTGGTGGCTGGAACAATAGTTCTGCCCGGACGATAACGCGAAGCTATATAGTTATTATCATCAATACGCAAAATGCACGATACAAGGAAATGGTCAGTAACATCATCACTTTGAGGTACGATATCTATGTCAGTAAGATCGATTCCATGCGATATAATTAAATCTAGCGTATGATTAAAACGATGAGTGGGCCCGGTGACATTTTGCTTTACTCCAAAACAGTTTAATAAGTTAGTAAACGCAAGTCCTAATGCATCATTTGTATTATCAATATGGATGTTAAAATCTCAGAGAATT
This sequence comes from allo-octoploid hybrid of Carassius auratus x Cyprinus carpio, assembly GCA_024542945.1. Taxonomy (NCBI): domain Eukaryota; kingdom Metazoa; phylum Chordata; class Actinopteri; order Cypriniformes; species allo-octoploid hybrid of Carassius auratus x Cyprinus carpio. The sequence goes on from JANHFF010000661.1 coordinate 173,094, forward strand.
AGCGCTTTATCAGCGGTAACCAACAGGTCTGAGAGGAAATCTCCAAATTCTTTTAGGAATTCTGTATATGGCCCTGGTGGTCTATACACAGTAGCCAGAGAAAGAGATACAATAGATTTCTTTTGCATATCTGACAGTGTAACATTAAGCATAAGTATTTCAAATGATTTAAACCTGTATCCTGTTTTCTGGGTAACACTGAGAATATCACTATATATTGTTGCAACACCTCCCCCACGACCAGTCTGACGGGGCTCATGTTTATAACAGTAGTTTGATGGAGTAGACTCATTTAGACCAATATAATCATTTGGTTTTAGCCAGGTTTCAGTCAAGCAGAGTACATCAAAACTATTATCTGTGATCATTTCATTTACAATAACTGCTTTGGGTGTGAGTGATCTAATGTTTATGAGCCCAAACTTTAAAAATTGTTTTTGTTCATTTATTTTACGTTTTTCAGGTTTAATCACGATAAGATTTTTTCTAGATCCTACATTAAATTTATATTTTGATCTCACTATTCGGGGAACAGACACAGTCTTAATAGATTGGACAGCGCAAGTACTTCTAACATTTAAGCGGGTAGAACAAAAGCCATCGTAGCAGTTATCTGAGAATTGACTTACTAGTCAAATGGAGCGTAGAGTCCTGGAGATGTTGTCCGAGAGCAGCTCCGCTCCGACTCTGCTGGGGTGCAGGCCATCAGTGCAAAAAAGCCTAGTTCGCTCCCAGAAAAGATTCCAATTATTAACAAAGAGCAGTTTCTGTTCTTTACACCATGACAATAACCATTCATTTAGAGCAAAAAGTCTACTGAACCTTTCGTGTCCTCGTCGATACGTGGGCAGTGGTCCTGACACGATGATCGTCGCCGCGGGCGTCGTGCTGCGAACCGTCTCGATCAGGCTCCTGAAGTCCCTCTTCAGCGTCTCCGTCTGCCGCTGCGTGGTGTCGTTAACCCCGGCGTGAAGCACGACCGCTCTGGGGCTCTCGTCGGCCTTCAGGATCGCGGGTATCTGTGCAGAAACATCGAGAACACGAGCACCAGGGAGACAGTGAGTTTACCTTCGGCTAACGTAGCACGGACGTGTCGGACGATGGAGTCTCGGACGATCACAGCGTCGCGTTCCGTCTCGCGGAGGGGAGAGAAGCGGTTCCGTGTGGAGATCTCGAAGACCGGAGGGGGAGAAGTCGTCGCCCGGGGCCTGGCTCGCGTCCTCCGCTGCGGATGCACCCAGGGTCCGTGGTGTCCCGGCGCCGGCGTGAAGGACATCTGGGCAGATCGCGTCCTGGGTGCACCGGGCCTGTGCAGAGAAACACACGGGGTGGAGGTGGTGGGACTGTTAGCAGCGCTGTATACTTACCCTGGACTTGTGAGCGTCAGCCTGGGAGACGAACGTGTCGTCACCTGCAATCAAAGGTATACAAACATCCGCCATTAAAGCAAGTAACAGTGAGTAAAGCAATTGTAATGTGTGTGAATAGAGTATTAGCGATGCACGTGGGTTTAGCGACAACCACGCTGGTGATGCTAATGGGCTATAAGCTACTAGCGGACTCGGGAAATCACAATAAAACTAGTGATAACAAGGCGCTCTGATTGTTTTTGTTGTAGAATACGATAGAGGATATATTCACACGTTATAGAAACGAAAATGATGGTGTATAAAATAGATTTCAACAATAAAAAATAGACGATAGAGAAATAACGTGACGGAGCTCAGACTAGAGGCATACGACAGTTCCTATAAGGGACGTCCCATACTATATGTACACCTCATATCAAACAATTTTACTGCAGCATTTTTCAGATATGCTGATTTAGAGGGCTATAAAGACCCCATTTATAATAAGTAGAAAAAAACAATGGTCATTTCTTATACAGGACATCCCATACTGTATGCACTCCTCATATCAAACCATTTTACAGCGACATTTTTGAGATATGGGTCCTTATGGTGATTTAGAGGGCTATAAAGACCCCATTATAATAAGCAGAAAAAAACAATGGTTGGTTCTTATTCAGGACGTCCCATACTATATGCACACCACATATCAAACCATTTTACTGCAGCATTTTTGATATATGGGACCATACAATGATTTAGAGGGCTATAAAGACCCCATTTATAATAAGTAGGAATAAAACAATGGTCATTTCTTATAAGGGACATCCCATACTGTATGCACACCTCATATCAAACCATTTTACTGTAGCATTTTTCAGATATGGGACCATACGATGATTTAGATGGCTATAAAGACCCCATTTCTAATAAGTAGAAAAAAAACAATAGTCAGTTCTTAAAATTGACATCCCATCCTATATGCACACCTCATATCAAACCATTTTACAGCAGCATTTTTGAGATATGGGTCCATATGTTGATTTAGAGGTCTATAAAGACCCCATTTCTAATAAGCAGAAAATAACAATAGTCAGTTCTTACACAGGACATCCTATACTATATGCACACGTCATATCAAACCATTTTACTGCAGCATTTTTGAGATATGGAAACATACGATGATTTATAGGGCTATAAAGACCCCATTTCTAATAAGTAGAAAAAAACAATGGTCATTTCTTATACAGGACATCCTATACTATATACACACTTCATATCAAACCATTTTACTGCAGCATTTTTCAGATATGGGTCCATATGTTGATTTAGAGGGCTATAAAGACCCCATTTCTAATAAGTAGAAAAAAAAGGTCATTTCTTATACAGGACATCCCATACTATATACACACTTCATATCAAAGCATTTTACTAGAGCATTTTTCAGATATGGGTCCATATGCTGATTTAGAGGGCTTTAAAGACCCCATTTCTAATAAGTAGAAAAAAACAATAGTCAGTTCTTAAAAGGGACACCCCATACTGTATGCACACCTCATATCAAACCATTTTACTGCAGCATTTTTCAGATAGGGGACCATACGGGGATTTAGAGGGGTATTAAGACCCCATTTCTAATAAGTAGAAAAAAACAATGATTTCTTATACAGGACATCCTATACTATATACACACTTCATATCAAACCATTTTACTGCAGTATTTTTGAGATATGGGTCCTTATGCTGATTTAGAGGTCTATAAAGACCCCATTTCTAATAAGTAGAAAAAACAATAGTCATTTACTGTAAGGGACATCCCATACTGTATGCACACCTCATATTAAACCATTTTACTGCAGCATTTTTGAGATTATTAAATTTCGATTTTGAGAAACTTATGCATACAGAAAGAATGAAAGAATGATGCATCTGATTAAAATGTATTTATTGTTACAAAAAGGAAAGCAATGTTGTGTCTCCATTTCAACAACAGTCATTGAATAAAATAAACTGTATAAAAGTAAGTAAAAAAATCAAATAAATGTATGTATTGATATACACGACTTTGGATTATCATGTAGGTAAGTCTGTTTTACTCACAGACTGTACACAACCACTTTCTTCTTTTAAATTTGTGTAGGTCTTCTTTTTTATGTTGACAGACTGAAAGTGAAACCACCTTTCACATTTGCTGCACTGAATCTGTTTGGGGAGAGAAGTGATAAATAACCTTTTTATGTTTTCATATTTGAAAAAAAGAATACATTTAAAGTTATAGACAGGCTTTCCTACATTTGTAACACTTCAGTAATAACAAATATAGCTTTCTAAATGTAAACATATTATTTAAACATTTTTTATACAGTCTATGTTTCCATACAAATTAAAACGTAACATTTGCAATAATGTTACTTTGACTGCAAAAGCATTACATTTCAGTTTGACTAATTATGTAATTAATTTTATAATTGACAACAGGGACTCTATGTGTAATAGCTAATATAATTAGCCAATTGCTATTAAAAATGACATAAACCCATGTGTTCAGACCAACACGTCCAGGATGAGAATGTAGGCAACAAAAGGAGCAATGTTCCTTTGGGTTGAACACTGTAATCACAATATTACAAATCAGTTTTCTCTTTAAACTGTTCAAAATTTAACATACAGATAGATAGATGGATGGATGGATGGATGGATTGACAGATGCAAAACATACCTGATGCTTGTAGGATTGTTACAGCCATGTCCTTACGAAGCTCTGTGAGGCTGCGCTTACATGAAGGTATTATGATTTTCGATGGTGTCTGAGGAAAAGCCTCCACTACTTCCTTAGCCATCTTTTGAATCACATAAATCAAATGTAAATGCCAAACACATTAGCTACAGCAGAATAATAAAAGTAAATATTACACTACTGAGGCTGTGCAAAAATGATTGTTGTTGAAATGTTACATAAAATTGCCAGTGGCGGTTTGTCGGCGGAGGCAAGGGAGACACAGCTTCCCCAAAATTTTTAAGTAAAAATGGGAGGACGACGATTTAATATTAATAAAATTCACAATTCCTTGATTTCATGTCTCAGAATGTTTATGTTTTTGTTTGTAATTTCACAGCTATAATACCACAACAGGTTACTGAAGTTGGAAAGCACTGCTTTCCTATCGCGAATATGCCAAATTTGCTGATTTAATTAGAAACAATATGTGATAGATAAGGGGAGGGGGAGGCCCGGGAGAGCTGAGCTCTTTTGCCTCCGTTGGTAAAAACATTTGCCAATCAGCATCTAGTGTTCACTTTTAGCACTGAGAAGTGTTGAGAAAATAAACGTAGCAAGGGAGTTTAGCCTCTATTCTGGTATATCAATAATCATAGAGACGTAAATTACGTGATATTAGTTTGAACATCTCCGCTGCACTGATAATGTACCAAGTACTTATGATAAGTAGTGATAGTGAATATTTGACCCCCAAAAGATTTACCAAGCTCTCATTAAAACAGTACATATATAAATTACAAATAAAGCGAAAGCACACCTAAACTGGATAGGCTACAGCAGTCACGGCTTAATTAAAAGGCACAACAGGCACCTTTCTTTTAACATAGACTTTTATGGATGTTTGATTCAGATGATAGGCCAGGTAAGTGAAGTTATATTATCCTGGCTGTTTGTTGTGTTGTTTTCTTTACGTTTTCTGACTAAAAGAAACCAAAAAAAGCCATTTTAAAGTAGTTAAGCAAATACTAATAATTGGCAGGGATCCCCAGACCAATACAATTAGTGTGCCTCCTCTATTTTAAAACCCACGAGCTGCCACTGAAAATTGCTTGGTTACCTGCATGACATAAACTCCGCGGCTGTAACCGTCTTCTTGGTTAATGTGCTTCAAAACATTTCACATCCACCCAGTCTGTCTTAGCATGCCGTATCTGACGCATTTTGAAGTACTGCCTACAGGTATGTGAGGAAAACCATGTAGAATGCACAATCAGCTGATACTGAATAAAAAAAAATGTCATCAAAGTTGTATGAATGAAACTATATCAGGAGTTTCAAAATGAGGTTCATGGAATTAACAGGGGCCAAAAGAGAGTTCGTTAATTAATTAATTTAATTCATCTGAAATTATTAGTTAATTAATACAATCTCTCAAAATATAATCAATAAATAATTTTTGATATATTTAAGATTTAACTATCATTAATATAATAGATGTTATAAATTTTTTAATATACCATTCAATTATATAATTTGCTTTAATGAAAAAACAACCCATATTTCTAAAATTAATTAAAACAAATGTTTAAATAAAAAGGAGTATATGCATTTATTTGTTTGATTTAATAAATAACTAAAGCAGTTTTTAACATTTATTTATATATTATATTTAGTAATATTCTATTTTAAAAAACTACTTCTACATTTATTACTGCATTTAAATATTCCATTGTTATTGATGATTGATAATTTTTTTAAATGTTTCAATATTATTATATTATGTACTTTTAAACAATTAAATTATTGGAGTATTCCTTACATAATATTTATGTTAAGAAGACAACAAATAAGATTAAAATCTAAATAAATAAAAAATAATAAGATTAAAATGTTGAAAACAAAACTGTATAAATTAAAAGATTTAAAACTAAGGAAAAAATATTAAAATGTAACTAATCAGATAAAATAACTTATGCTTCTAAGTTAGTAAAATAAAATAGTGAATTGACATATCAGTTAAATTAAGTTATCCAGCGATTACATTAATTGCTATACAAATATACATAAACATTAAAATAAACTAATAATACAATTAGCAGTATTTTGCTATAGTGAGTACGAAAGTGTTCATTATACTGAAAATTAATGCACACTCATTTTGGATTTATATTTTTAATTTTATTCGGTTTATTAGATGTCTATAAAAGACAGATGCCTTTTAAATTCGAGGATGCGGGTCTCTCACAATGGTGATTATATTTGGGGGTCTGTGGCTGTATGATAATAATAATAATAATAATAATAATAATAATAATAATAATAATAATAATAATAATAGTAAATACAACACCTGAATCTTTTGGCAGCAAGTTGAAAATCTTTCTCTTCTTCATTCCCTTGGGGATCCACCACAAACACTTTCTGCATATTCCTGTTGAGATACTAGTAAAAGCATGTCATTGGTCACTTATCCATTTCCATAATTAATCAACTACATTGTCTGCAACTTGACAATGGTTTTACACACCAGAAATTTCCAGTGGTTTCTGTGTACATTAATGAATCCAATGAGAGCACTGTAGTCTTCAAAGTTGACCTGCAAATTAGTTAAATGTTACAAATCAACTTCTCCTTCTGATATTTTCTTCTTTATCGCATAACATTTATAAAGTCTCACCTTTCGTGAACTGTGATTTGACAATGCAGACCTCTCCCCAAATACAACAACACTGGCAGAATAGTGGCTGAATAGAACATTTTTTCGTCCATCGCCTTTTGACTTCAAGAGTGCTTGAAAGTAGCATTCAGTTGTCTGCAATCATTCAAAACAATTACGATTATGCCCTTAAAATGCTTTACCATTAATAAATAAATATCAATTTGTCAAATGCAGGGTTCCTCAAATCTGGTCCTGGCGGGCCTGTGTAGAGTTTAGTTCTAATTCAAGATCTTATTAGGCATACTTCAAACTTCCAGGCAGGTCTGTTGAGGCAAGTTAAGGGTAAATTCAGCAGAACACCAGACCTCCAGGGCTATACTTGAGGAGAACTTGTGAAATGTATATTCACTCATCAGGCTTCCAGTTGAGAAAATGATCATTTAAAAATGTTGTATTATGTAAGTATTTATGAATTATAATCAGTTGCAATCATTCCACATTTCTTGTTTGTAGATAAACATATTAATTACATTTCATATTTAGTGGCAAACGACTAAAAATAACATACAATATTGATGTAAAAATGTATTACTTAAATTACTTTTTATAAAAGTGAAAACAATATACAGCTAAATAGCTAGAATTAGTGCAAACACATGATAAAATGAAAACATAATACATTTTTATTTGTTTCCTGAGTCAATAAAAATGTTTTATATATTATTAGAAAAGTAATTTATCTCTGTAATATTTTGTATATTTATCAATGTATTGAAATATCTAAACAATATTTATTATTATAAATCTGAGCTATTGATGGACTTATTTATGTATTTAAGTATTTATTACAAATCATTTACCATTTATTTAGCTATTTAGTTATTTGTATATGTAATTATGTATTTAATAATTTATTTAAATATTTTAACATTTATATAATTCATTTTCATACATTTTTTCGGTAACACTTTATAATAACTTTCATTATTAAATCATTAAAAAACATTGTATACTGTATAACTACTCATCAACACTATATATTTATTCGCATATCTATACATATAAGATAATGTGCTTGTTAATGTGAACTAAAGAACTAATAAACATTAACAAATGATTAACAGATCATTAATGTAAATTGACCAGCTGTGTCAATATAATTACCAACTGTGATTATGAGCTATTGAATATATTAACATGAATAATTTGTGAAGTGTTTAAAATAATTAATAAGCTATATTTTCACAACATTTGTAAATTAGCTAATATGTAAACTGAAGTTTAATGATATTTGTAAGCATTCAAAATTACATTAACAAATAAACGTGTAATCACAGTATTATTTCTATTAAATCATTTGCAGATTTTTAAAATGCACTGAATGTTTAATGACATTTGTAAACATTAACTAATGATCCATTAAGGATTATATAATGATTATTAATGAATCATTTATGAAGCTTTGAATCATTCAACCATGTAAAAATCTTTTAAAGGATTAAAAAAAATGCATGATCCTATGTATTGAAAGGTTGATGACATTAAGCATTTCAATTTACAAATATAGCTGCAAGCAGCGATGGCGGGCTCAAGCCATCAGTGCAAACGCCACCCCTGTGGCATCGGGAAAACTGTGCCCACCGGGCACATGCATTTACAGTAACTCTCTGGCAGTCTGGTTTTAAAGGATTCGGCAATAAAAGGGTTAATCCAAACCATCAAGACTGTGAAAGACACACACACAGAACAATATATAAAACTTTAGTAACACTTTTTAATAAGGTTTCAGTTATTAACATGGACTCTATTAATGAACATGAACAATAATTATATAGCATGTCAATGTCAGTTAATATTTAAAACTTAAAAATTAAAAAAATAATAATAATCTGTTAATATTAGTTAATGCACTGTGAACTAATATCAACAAACATTAATAAATTATGTGAAAATATATTGTTCATGTTAGTAAATGTATTTACTATTGTTAACAAATGAGACTTTATTATGAAGTGTTACTGAGACCTTTATAGATTTACACCACGTGCATAATTATTAGGCATGTTGATATTGTGATTATTTTCTAAGCACATTTTACCAATTCCAAACGACATCAATCTTAATAACTACCATTAACTTTGTGTTTAATCATTTATGAGTGATATATAATTGTCCATGAAGGCTGGAAGAGAAAAACTCTTTATTATTAGGTTTTTTTTTTTTTTTTACAGATGAAATGAGCCAAAGTCAAAAATTATTAAATCCCCATGAGAAATATTCAAAACTATTGCAATACAGAAATTGCAAAATTAAGACATGACCATTGGACAAAAAATGCTGACTGGGACAGGGGGGTTACAGTTTTATTTTAAGATTAGTTTATGTACTGTGAAATAACATGAATATTAATATTTTTAATGATAGGATTAACTAACATAAACAGATTGTTCATTGTTAGTTCATGTTAGTTAATGCATATATTAATGTAAACCAAAGAGAGATTATTATAAAATGTTGCCAACACATTTCATGATCTATAATCATTTTTAAAAATAATTTTAATGAGCTATAAACATTTGTGAAATGATTATATAAAACTATATTACCAGTAAAATTCATTAGCTTTTAAAAATACGCATTATTTTTCTTTGAAAGATTTTTATAAAAGATTTAAATGCTCTTTACACGTTTCTACAACAATTATTTAAAAGTAATCCTAAAGCGCCATCTAGTGGTGGCCATGATTGGTATTACACACTGCACGTTTGGTGTTGCTCTCTGAACCGGTCAGAATGAAGCGCGGCTAAATGGAGCGTGAGAACAGAATACACTGGGCATATGTCTACGTAACTCCAGGTTCACACACTCTGTTTGTAATGCGTATTTTTTCCGAGCCCATGTTAATGGATCAGAGCGTTCACACTGCACACGGTAAAAGATGTGAACAGGAAAGGTTAGAAATAGAAAGGTGCGAAAAGAATGAATATCTAGCGCATGAGCATAGAGAGTTGTGAGTGCACAGGACACAGTTTGAGCAGAGGAAACTCGTTTTAATTGTGCGCACTGAGCGAAATCAGCATGTATCTGAGCACGCGTGTCTGGTTTTAAGCGTGCCAACAAAGAGATTCGCGCTCGCGCATTATTTAATGTGCTTTCGCGTTACAATAACTCGCTCTCGCTCCTGCTTCTGTACCGCATACACATACTGCATACGCACTGCAGACAGAGTACGTGTGAACCTGTATAATGTATAACAAATCTATTTCAACACCCGAGGCACCGCTACAATGAGCTCTATGACCAATGCATGGCAAGAAAACATCCCTAATAATTCAGCACTCCTGAATATAAGGAGTTTTTCACTTCCAGCCTTCAAGGACAATTATATATCACTCATAAATGATTAAATAACAAATGTATAGTATTTATTAAGATTGATGTGATTTGGAATAGGTAAAATGTACTTGGAAAAAAATATCACCAGAATATCAGTGTGACTAATTATTATGCACTCGGTGAAAAAGCATTTTTAACAATTTTATTGATCTATAAGCATGTGTAAAATATTTTTGACTGCATTACAGCTTAGTCTTCATCTGTGAGCTGAACTGTTTTACTGTTACATCCATGAGATTGTGTAAATTCAGATAAATGTCATGTCACAGGATGTCTGTCATAGGTCAGTATCAAATAAATTTCAAATTATTATTTGCAGCATAAAAAAAATCCATGTGTATAATAATCCATTTTTTTGTCCCTAAAACTGACTGAAAAGGATAATGCCTAAGAGATTTCTTAAGCTGTAATGATGAAAAGAAAAAACAACAACACACAATTACTGATTTTCTTTTTTTCTGGTGATTAAAGAGATGTTAACTCTCTCTCTCTCTCTCTCTGTCAGCTAGGCCCCCCCCCTCCCCCTCCCCCTCCCTTCCCTCACACAGAGAGAGTGGCCTCAGAGTCAGATCAGATGTCTGACAGTTTTTTAATTTTCTGTTATCCATACAGTGTTGTAAAGTCATGAAACTATGCATTTTTCCTCAGAATGATACGTTCTCTGTATGAAAAATGGGTTTGAAGTGTTTGGAAGCTGCACTTTAAGAAATATAAGACAATTCATGTTTATTTTTTTACTGTTATTTCAATAAATCACTACGGCAAAACCGTTCAAGCTATCCAAAATCCATTCGCAATTTAAGTTCCTCAATGTTTTGGCATCATGTAGACAAAGTTTGGTGTGTATACTGTAATTATCCTCTGAGCAGTATGCATTAATTCACAGCTATATTTTTCCAAAAATCCATATTCAAATCAATATAACCGACTTCCTGTTCATCGTAGCTGATGACTGTGAATTAGAAAGTTGTCCGTCTTGATAAGAATAATTTATGTACCGAGTTTGGTGTCTGTAGCTAAAACTAACCCCCTCACTTTTGACAAAAGGTGGCGCTATAGAGTGCCTCCTCCACGCCCTTTCATGTGCTTTTGACATTGTCTATATATCATTAGGACTGATATGTGTTTTGAGTTTCATGTAATTCTGAGCATTTTATCTGCCTCAAAATCACTAGAACAGAATATTCAAGATTGACACATTGCCACGGCAACACTATATTAGATATCAATATCCCCACAACAGATCTACATCGGCCGTGTTTTGTCATTATTCTGATGAAGTTTGAAGCAAATCGAGTGAAAATAAGATGCTGAATTCAAAGCATTTTGAAAATGACACACTTCCTGCTGCCAGTTGGTGGCGCTATAACTTTGACTCCTAATAGTCACATCTATGCGATCGGCATCATACATCAAACAATCCGATGAAGTTTGATCTAAATCAGAAAATGTATGTGGATGTTATTAGACATTTCCTGTTTCTCATTTTTTGCCCTAATTTCAACGCCTCGCCACGGACAAACCGTTCGAGATATCAAAAATCCCCTGGCAATTTTTCATCCCCAATGTCTTGAGATCATGTTCACCGAGTTTCGTGGAGAACGGGTGGAAAACCTCAGAGGAGTATTTCAAATTCCAGAGCATGCTTTTTTGAAACAGCCCTGAATAGCTCACTTCCTGTTGGGCGGAGCCTTTTTCATAGAGCGTGAAAGTTGTTCGGCTCAATGAGATCTATAAGTGTACAGAGTTTCATATAAATACATGCAAGTATGTGTGCGCTATGGTTCAAGATTTCTGACTGTGTTCCAGGGGGCGCCGTAGAGCCCCTGTGCCAAGCCCGGGTCCCAGCCTCTGCGGCGTCCTGATGGCCGCAGGTTCCAATGTGTGTGCCAATTTTCAAGAGTTTTTGAGTATGTTAAGGCCTCCAAAAACCCCCGGAAGGTTTAAAAAAAAATAAAAAAAATAATAATAATAATAAATATAGCTGCAAGCAGCGATGGCGGGCCCGAGCCGTCAGCGAGAACGCCACCCCGGTGGCATCAGGAAAACTGTGCCCAGGGGACACTTACACAGTAACCCTCTAGCACAGGGGTGTCCAACTCTGTTAATGGCGATCGACTGTCCTGTAAAGTTTTGCTCCAACCCTAATCAAACACACCTGAAGCAACTAATTAATGTCTTCAGGATTGCTTGAAAATTAAAGGTAGGTGTGACTGATTAGAGTTGGAGCTGAACTTTGCAGGACAGTCGATCACCAGGAACAGGATTGGGCACACCTGATTTAGCAGTTTGGAGTCTCTCTCTCTGTCTTTCTCTCACACACACACACACACACAAAGAACAATATATATATATATATATATATATATATATATATATATATATATATATATATATATATATATATATATATATATATATATATATTATTCTAAAATTATTCTAACACTTTTCAATAAGGATTTAGTTTTTAACATTATATAAGTTAACATGTACATCATTTATATAGCATTTATGAATCTTAGTTAATATTATGTTCAAAATGGATTACTACATTATTAATTAAAATTTATAGTTAATGTACATCAGTTACTGTACCATGAATTAACATATTTTTTTTTCTAACACAAACAAATGCAGTAAAAATATGTTGTTCATACTTAGCTTGTACTAATGTTAAAGACTATATTATTTAACTATATCATTTAACACACACATATGTTAATTAAAGCTTAGTTAAAAATATTTTAATACATTATTTACTAATACATTTTTTATTTACAGTTTTATTTTAAGATAGTTTATGTACTGTGAAATAACATTAATATTAATATTTTTAATGATAGTTTTAACTAACATAAAAAAGATTAATAAATAATCTGAAAAATAAATTCATTGTTAGTTCATGTTAGTTAATGCATGTACTAATGTAAACTAAAGAGAGCTTATTATAAAATGTTGCCAACACTTTTCATGATCTATAACCATTTTTAAAAATCCTTTTAATGATCTATAAACATTTGTGAAATGATTATATAAAACTATATTACCCGTCAAATTCATTAGCTTTTTAAAATACATATTATTTTTCTTTGAAATATTTTTATAAATGATTTAAATGCTCTATATACGTTTCTACAACAATTATTTAAAAGTAATCCTATAGCGCCATCTAGTGGTGGTCATGATTGGTATTACACACTGCACGTTTGGTGTTGCTATCTGAACCAGTCAGAATGGAGCGCGAGAACAGAACAGAGAACAGAACATATGCCTACGTATCTCCAAGGTTCACACGCTGTCTGTAATGCGTATTTTTTCCGAGCCCATGTTAATGGATCAGAGCGTTCACACTGCACACGGTAAAGGATGTGAACAAAAAAGGTTAGAAATAGAAAGGTGTGAAAAGAATGAATATCTAGCGCATGACCATAGACAGAGTTGTGAGTTCACATGACACAGAGCGAGAGGAAGCACGTTTTAAGTGCGCGCATTCTCTCCGGGCGAGAGGAGCGTGTATATGAGCACGCGTGTCTGGTTTTGTGACAAAGCAAAGGAAATATGCGTGCGAGCGGATAGATTCGCGCTCGCGCATTATTTTAATGTGCTTTCGCATTACAATAACGCGCTCTCGCTGCTGCTTCTGCACCGCATACACATACTGTATATGCACTGCAGACGGAGTACGTGTGAACCTGTATGATGTATAACAAATCTATTTCAACACCTGAGGCACCACTACAATGAGCTCTATGGCCAATGCATGACAAGAAAACTGGCCTAATAATTCAGCACTCCTGAATATAAGGAGTTTTTCACTTCCAGTCTTCAAGGACAATTAAATATCACTCATAAATGATTAAATACCAAATGTATAGTATTTATTAAGATTGATGTGATTTGAAATGTGCTTGGAAAAAAATATAATCAGAATATCAATGTGACTAATTATTATGCACTCAATGAAAAAGCATTTTTAATGATTTTATTGATCTATAAGCATTTGCAAAATATTTTTGCCTGCATTACAGCTAAGTCCACGTTTTTTTTAAATCTTTTTGTTGCAATTAACATAATTCTTAACCTAATTATTTAAAATCATGTTGTCTGTGCCCTACAAATTGTACTAGGTTTTTTTTTTTTGTCCCTAAAACTCACAGAAAAGGATAAGGCCTAAGAGATTTCTTAAGCTGTAATGATAAAAAAAAAAAACACACAATTACTGATTTTTTTTTCTTTTTTTTTCTGGTGATTAAAGAGATGTTAACTCTCTCTCTCTCTCTCTGGCAGCCAGCCCCCCCCCCCCCCCACCCCCCCTTCCCTCACACAGAGAGAGTGGCCTCAGAGTGAGATCAGATGTCTGACAGTTTTTTAATTTTCTGTTATCCATACAGTGTTGTAAAGTCGTGAAACTATGCATATTTCCTCAGAATGACTTCTACTCTGTATGAAAAATGGTTTTGAAGTGTTTGTAAGCTGCAATTTAAAAATACAAGTAATGTTTCCCTTTTTACTGTTATTTCAAAAAATCACTACGGCAAAACCGTTCAAGCTATCCAAAATCCATTCGCAATTTAGGTTCCTCAAGTTTTTGTCATCATGTAGACAAAGTTTGGTGTGTATAGTGTAATTTTCCTCTGAGTAGTATGCATTAATTCACAGCAATATTTTTCCAAAAATCCACATTTAAACCAAAATAGCCGACTTCCTGTTGGTCGTAGCTGATGACTGTAAATTAGAAAGTTGTCCGTCTTGATAAGAATAATTTATGTACCGAGTTTGGTGTCTGTAGCTAAAACTAACCCCCCCACTTTTGACAAAAGGTGGCGCTATAGAGTGCCTCCTCCACGCCTTTTTATGAGCTTTTGCCATTGTCTATATATCATTAGGACTGATATGTGTTTTGCGTTTCATGTAATTCTGAGCATGTTATCTGCCTCAAAATCACCAGAACAGAATATTCAAGTTTGAAGCGTTGCCATGGAAACACTATATTAGATATCAATATCCCCACAACAGATTTACATCGGCCGTGTTTTGTCATTATTCTGATGAAGTTTGAAGCAAATCGAGTGAAAATAAGATGCTGAATTCAAAGCATTTTGAAAATGACACACTTCCTGCTGCCAGTTGGTGGCGCTATAACTTTCACTCCTAATATTTACATATAGGCGATCGGCATCATACAACAAACAAACCGATGAAGTTTGATCTAAATCAGAAAATGTATGTGGATGTTATTAGACATTTCCTGTTTCTCATTTTTCGCCCTAATTTCAACGCATCACCACGGCCAAACCGTTCGAGATATCAAAAATCCCCTGGCAATTTTTCATCCCCAATGTCTTGAGATCATGTTCACCGAGTTTCGTGGAGAACGGGGTGGAAAACCTCAGAGGAGTATTTCAAATTCCAGAGCATGCTTTTTTAAACAGCCCTGAATAGCTCACTTCCTGTTGGGCGGAGCCTATGACATAGAGCGCGAAAGTTGTTCGGCTCAATGAGATCTATAAGTGTACAGAGTTTCATATAAATACATGCAAGTATGTGTGAGCTATGGTTCAAGATTTCTGACTGTGTTCCAGGGGGCGCCGTAGAGCCCCTGTGCCACGCCCGGGTCCCAGCCTCTGTGGCGTCCTGATGGCCGCAGGTTCCAATGTGTGTCCCAATTTTCAAGAGTTTTTGAGTATGTTAAGGCCCCTAAAAACCCCCGGAAGGTTTAAAAAAAAATAAAAATAATAAGAATTAAAGCTGCAAGCAGCGATGAACGGGCCCTCGCACCCGGGCTCACCGCCAGCGGGTGGCTTTAGTAAAACAGCGAACGGCGAGAAATATGCGTTTAATGTGGTAAATATAAGAGAAATATGTCAAAGTGATTTATATGTGCCAATCTTCCTGTTGCCAGCTGGTGGCGCTATGACTATAACTCAATTTTAGCATGTAGATTTCTTCAGTCCAGCACTTTTATCAAGCCTATGAAATTTAGTGCAGATTGAACATGGAATGTTTGAGTTAGTATAAAGTATGTTGTGTCCTATTGCCAACAGGTGGCGCTATGATTATAACTGAATATTGGCCTTTAGATATCTTCAGGCCATGACTCTTTCCAAATATTTGAAGTTTGGTGCAGATTGGACATTGCATGTTTAAGTTAGTGTAAAAGAAACCATTTCTTGTTGCCAGCAGGTGGCGCTATGATTATAGTGGAATATTGACCTTCAGATGTGTTCAGGCCAAGACTCTTTTCGAACATGTGAAGTTTGGGGAAGATCGGACGTCTTATGCCTGAGTTACAACAACTTCTATTCCCATGGCGAGACATCAAACTTTGTCATGGCGCCATGGCCACACTCTTTAATGAAACCTCAAGATGTTCGCAATTTAACATCGCAAAGGCCTTTAGATTAGACTGACCAAAAAAAATTATAAAATGTCATAAAATATCTAGGAGTAGTTTGTTACAGCGTAAAACATGTCACTTCCTGTTGCCAGCAGGTGGCGCTATAGCGATATCTGAATATTGGCATGTAGATATATTCAGGTCAGGAGTCTTCTCAAACATGTGAAGTTTGGGGCAGATTGGACATTGCATGTCTGAGTTATAGCAACTTCCTTTCTCATGGCGAAACATCGAAATTTGTAAGGCCGCCACAGACACGCCCTTAAACGAAACCTCAAGATCTTCGCAATTTAACATCGCAAAGGCCTTTAGATTACACTGACAAAGTTTGGTGTTGATCTGAATAAATCTCTAGGAGGAGTTCGTTAAAGTACAACCCCTGAAAATGGCAAAAACTACACAAATTTTGCAGAGAAAATTCAAAATAACTGACTTCCTGTTGGGATTCGAATTTTGTACCAAGAGACTTTTTTGTAGGTATTGGTGTGTTACATGTGTGTACCGATTTTTGTACATGTACGTGAAACGTAGCTCGAGGCGCACTCCGTTGAAAATGTATAGGTGGCGCTATCGAGGCATTTTGCCACACCCAATGGAATATTGGCCTTCAGATGTGTTCAGGCCAGGACTCTTATCGAACATGTGAAGTTTGGGCAAGATCAGACATTTTATGCCTGAGTTACAATAACTTTTATTCCCATGGCGAGACATCGAACTTTGTGACGGCGCCATGGACACACCCTTTAACGAAAACTCAAGATCTTCACAATTTAACATCGCACAGGCCTTTAGAATAGAGTGACTGAAAAAAAAAAAATTATGTCATAAAATTTCTCGGGGTACTTTGTTACAGTGTAAAATATGTCACTTCCTGTTGCCAGTAGGTGGCGCTATGACTATAACTGAATATGGGCATATCAATCTGTTCAGGTCAGGAGTCTTATCAAACATGTGAAGTTTGTGGCAGATTGGACATTGTATGTCTGAGTTATAGCAACTTCATTTTCCATGGCGAATCATCGAAATTCGTCAGGCCGCCACGGACACGCCCTTCAACGAAAACTCAAGATCTTCGCAATTTAACATCGCAAAGGCCTTTAGATTAGGCATACCAAATTTGGTGTTGATCTGAATAAATCTCTAGGAGGAGTTCGTTAAAATACAAGGCATGCAAATGACAAAAATGATGCAAAATTTGCTCATAAAATTAAAAATAACCGACTTCCTGTTGGGTTTCGGATATTGCTCCAAGAGTCTTTTTTGTAGGTACTGATGCTTTACATATGTGTGCCAATTTTCGTGCATGTACGTGAAACACAGCTCGAGGGCTGTTGATTTTTTTACGGTAGGTGGCGCTGTCGAGCCATTTTGCCACACCCTCTTCTGAAACCTATATCAGACGTAAATTTTCACCAGGTCTGACGCGTGTGCAAAGTTTCAGGACTTTTCGAGCATGTTTAGGCCCTCAAAAATGCGATTCATTTTGGAGAAGAAGAAGAAGAAGAAGAAGAAGAATAATAATAATAATAAACAAAGCAGATACAATAGGGTCCTCACACCATCGGTGCTCGGGCCCTAAATATAGCTGCAAGCAGCGATGGCGGGCCCGAGGCGTCAGCGCAAACGCCATCCCGGTGGCATCAGTCAAAGTGTGCCCAGTGGAGACATACACAATAACCCTCTAGCACAGGGGTGTCCAACTCTGTTAATGGCGATCGACTGTCCTGCAAAGTTTAGCTCCAACCCTACTCAAACACACCTGAAACAACTAATCAATGTCTTCAGGATTGCTTGAAAATTAAAGGTAGGTGTGACTGATTAGAGTTGGAGCTGAACTTTGCAGGACAGTCGATCGCCAGTAGCAGGATTGGGCACACTTAATTTAGCAGTTTGGATTTAAGGGATACAGCAATGAAAGGGTTAATCCAAACCATCAAGAGACACACACAACACAATATATAAAACTTGAGTAACACTTCCAATAAGGTTTCAGTTATTAACATGAATTATATTAAATTACATTAACAACAACTGTATGGCATTTATTAATGTGAGTCTCTCTCTGTCTTTCTCACACACTCACTTACACACACGCACACAAAGAAATTATTATTATTATTATTATTATTATTGTAACACTTTTCAATAAGGATTTAGTTTTTAACATTATATAAGTTAACAAGTACATGATTTATATAGCATTTATGGATCTTAGTTAATATTATGTTCAAAATGGATTACTACATTATTAATTAAAATGTATAGTTAATGTACATCAGTTACTATAACATGATTTAACATATTAATTTACTAACTAAAAATTAATAACACAAACAAATGCAGTAAAAATATGTTGTTCATACTTAGCTTGTACTAATGTTAAATACTATATTATTTAACATAAAATTATATATATGAATACATTTTTTTATTTACAGTTTTATTTTAAGATAGTTTATGTACTGTGAAATAACATGCACATTAATATTTTTAATGATAGGATTAACTAACATAAAAAAAGATTAATAAAAGATCTGAAAAATAGATTGTGCATTGTTAGTTCATGTTAGTTATTGCATTAACTAATGTAAACCAAAAAGAGCTTATTATAAATTGTTGCCACCACTTTTCATGATCTATAACCAGTGTTAAAAATCCTTTTAATGATCTATAAACATTTGTGAAATTATTATATAAAACTATATTACCAGTCAAATTCATTAGCTTTTAAGAATACATATTTTTTTGAAAGATTTTATAAATGATTTAAATGCTCTATACACGTTTCAACAACAATTATTTAAAAGTAATCCTATAGCTCCACCTGGTGGTGGCCATGATTGGTATTACACACTGCACGTTTGGTGTTGCTATCTGAACCAGTCAGAATGAAGGGCGCCTAAATGGAGCGCGAGAACAGGACAGACTGGGCATATGCCTACGTAAGGCCAGGTTTACAAGCTCTGTCTGTGATGCGTATTTTTTTCCGAGCCCATGGATCAGAGCCTTCACACTGCAAACGGTAAAAGATGTGAACAGAAAAGGTTAGAAATAAAAAGGTGCGAAAAGAATGAATATCTAGCGCATGAGCACAGAGAGAGTTGTGAGTTCACAAGACACAGTTTGAGCAGAGGAAACACGTTTTAAGTGCGCGCATTCTCTCCGGGCTAGAGCATGTATCTGAGCACGCGCGTCTGGTTTTGTGACAAAGCAAAGGAAATCTGTGTGCGAGCGGATAGATTCGCGCTCGCGCATTATTTTAATGTTCTTTCGCGTTACAATAACGCGCTCTCGCTGCTGCTTCTGCAGCGCATACACATACTGTATACGCACTGCAGACAGAGTACGTGTGAACTTGTATAATGTATAACAAATCTCTTTCAACACCTGAGACACCGCTACAATGAGCTCTATGACCAATGCATGGCAAAAAAACATGCCTAATAATTCAGCACTCCTGAATATAAGGAGTTTTTCACTTCCAAATTCAAGGACAATTATATATCACTCATAAATGATTAAATAACAAATGTATAGTATTTATTAAGATTGATGTGATTTGGAATTGGTAAAATGTGCTTGGAAAAAAATATTACCAGAATATCAATGTGACTAATTATTATGCACTCGGCGAAAAAGCATTTTTAACGATTTTATTGATCTATAAACATTTGTAAAATATTTTTGCCTGCATTACAGCTTAGTCTTCATCTGTGAGCTGAACTGTTTTACTGTTACATCCATGAGATTGTGTAAATGTCATGTCACAGAATGTCTGTCATAGGTCAGTACCAAATAAGTTTCAAATTATTTACAGAATTATATATATATATATATATATATCCACGTGTATGTATTTTTTAAAAATCTTTTTATGTTGCAATTAACATAATTCTTAACCTAATTATATAAAATAATGTTGTCTGAGCCCTACAAATTGTACTAGGGTTTTTTTTTTTTTTTTTGGCCCCAAAACTGGCAGAAAAGGATAAGGCCTAAGAGATTTCTTAAGCTGTAATGATGAAAAAATAAAAAAACAACAACACACAATTAAAGCTGCAAGCAGCAATGAACGGGCCCTCGCACCCGGACTCACCGCCAGCGAATGGCTTTAGTAAAAAAGGCGAACGGCGAGAAATATGCATTTAATTAAAGTTGTAAATATAAGTGGAATATGTCAAAGTCATTTATATGTGCCAATCTTCCTGTTGCCAGCAGGTGGCGCTATCATTATAATGGAATATTGGCCTTCAGATGTGTTCAGGCCAGGACTCTTATCGAACATGTGAAGTTTGGGGAAGATCGAACATTTTATGCCTGAGTTACAACAACTTCTCTTCCTATGGCGAGACATCAAATTTTGTCACCACGCTATGGACACGCCCTTTAACAAAAACTAAAAATCTCCTCAATTTAACATTGCAAAGGCCTGTAGATTAGACTGACCAAAATAAAATGTTGATGTCATTAAATTTCTTGGAGTAGTTCGTTACAGCGTAAAACATGACACTTCCTGTTGCCAGCAGGTGGCACTATGACTATAACTGAATATGGGCATGTAGATCTGTTCAGAGTAGAAGTCTTATCAAACATGTTAAGTTTGGGGCAGATTGGACATTATATGTCTGAGTTATAGCAACTTCCTTTTTCATGGCGAAACATCGAAATTCGTCAGGCCGCCACGGACACGCCCTTCAACGAAACCTCAAGATCTTCGCAATTTAACATCGCAAATGCCTTTAGATTAGGCATACCAAATTTGGTGTTGATCTGAATTAATCTCTAGGAGGAGTTCGTTAAAATACAAGGCATGCAAATGACAAAAGTGATGCAAAATTTGCTCATAAAATTAAAAATAACCGACTTCCTGTTGGGTTTCGGATATTGCTCCAAGAGTCTTTTTTGTAGGTACTGATGCTTTACATATGTGTGCCAATTTTCGTGCATGTACGTGAAACGTAGCTCGAAACGCACTCCTTTGAAAGTGTATAGGTGGCGCTGTCGAGCCATTTTCCCACAACCAATGGAATATTGGCCTTCGGCTGTGTTCAGGCCAGGACTCTTATCAAACATATGAAGTTTAAGGAAGATCAGAGATTTTATGACTGAGTTACAACAACTTTTATTCCCATGGCGAGACATCAAACTTTTAACGGCGCCATGGACACGCCCTTTGACGAAAACTCAAGATCTTCACAATTTACCATCTCAAAGGCCTTTAGATTAGATTGACCGAAATAAAATGTTGATGTCATTAAATTTCTAGGAGTAGTTTGTTACAGTGTAAAACATGACACTTCCTGTTGCCAGCAGGTGGCGCTATGACAATGACTGAATATGGGCATGTATATCTGTTCAGGTCCGGAGTCTTATCCAACATGTGAAGTTTGGGGCAGATTGGACACTGAATGTCTGAGTTAAAGCAACTTCTTTTTTCATGGCGAATCATCGAAATTTGTCAGGCCGCCACGGACACACCCTTTAACGAAAACTCAAGATCTTCACAATTAAACATCACACAGGCCTTTAGATTAGACTGACTGAAAAAAACTATTTGTTGTCATTCAATTTCTTAGAGTAGTTCGTCACAGCGTAAAATATGTCACTTCCTGTTGCCAATAGGTGGCGCTATGACAATGACTGAATATGGGCATGTAGATCTGTTCAGGTCCGGAGTTTTATCCAACATGTGAAGTTTGGGGCAGATTGGACATTGTATGTCTGAGTTATAGCAACTTCCTTTTTCATGGCGAATCATCGAAATTCGTCAGGCCGCCACGGACACACCCTTCAACGAAAACTCAAGATCTTCGCAATTTAACATCGCAAAGGCCTTTAGATTAGGCATACCAAGTTTGGTGTTGATCTGAATAAATCTCTAGGAGGAGTTCGTTAAAGTACAACGCCTGAAAATGGCAAAAACTACACTCATTTTGTCGAGAAAATTAAAAATAACTGACTTCCTGTTGGTTTTCGGATTTTGTACCAGGAGACTTTTTTGTAGGTATTGATGTGTTACATGTGTGTACCAATTTTCGTACATGTACGTGAAACACAGCTCGAGGCGCACTACGCTGAAAGTGTATAGGTGGCGCTATCGAGCCATTTTGCCACACCCACTTCTGAAACCCATATCAGATGTAAATTTTCGCCAGTTCTGATGCGTGTGCAAAGTTTCGTGACTTTTCGAGCATGTTTAGGCCCTCAAAATTGTGATTCATTTTGGAGAAGAAGAATAATAATAATAATAATAATAATAATAATAAACGAAGCAATTCCAATAGGGTCCTCACACCATCGGTGCTCGGGCCCTAATTACTATTTTTTCTGGTGATTAAAGAGATGTTAACTCTCTCTCTCTCTCTCTCTCTGTCAGGCAGGCAGGCCCTCAAGCACCTTCACCCCCCTCCCTTCACACACTCAGTCACCAACAACAAAGTCAGTCACTCAGTCAGTCACCAACTGCACACACACTCAGTCACCAAACCCCTCCCTTCTCTCACACAGAGAGAGACTGGCCTCAGAGTGAGATCAGATGTCTGACAGTTTTTTAATTTTCTGTTATCCATACAGTGTTGTAAAATCGTGAAACTATGCATATTTCCTCAGAATGACTTGTTCTATGTATGAAAAATGGGTTTGAAGTGTTTGCAAGCTGCAATTTAAAAATACAAGACAATTAATGTTCCCTTTTTACTGTCATTTCAAAAAATCACCACGGCAAAACCGTTCAAGCTATCCAAAATCCATTCGCAATTTAAGTTCCTCAGTGTTTTGGCATCATGTAGAAAAAGTTTGGTGTGTATAGTGTAATTTTCCTCTGAGGAGTATGCATTAATTCACAGCAATATTTTTCCAAAAATCCACATTTAAACCAAAATAGCCAACTTCCTGTTGGTCGTAGCTGATGACTGTAAATTAGAAAGTTGTCCGTCTTGATAAGAACAATTTATGTACTGAGTTTGGTGTCTGTAGCTAAAACTAAGCCGCCCACTTTTGACAAAAGGTGGCGCTATAGAGTGCCCCCTCCACGCCCTATTATGATCTTTTGCCATTGTAAATCTATCATTAATTCTGATATATGTTTTGTGTTTCATGTTATTCTGAGCATGTTATCTGCCTCAAAATCACCAGAACAGAATATTCAAGATTGACACGTTGCCATGGCAACACGATATTAGATATCAATATCCGCACAACAGATTTACATCGTCCGTGTTTTGTCATTATTCTGATGAAGTTTGAAGCAAATCGAGTAAAAATAAGATGCTGAATTCAAAGCATTTTGAAAATGACACATTTCCTGCTGCCAGTTGGTGGCGCTATAACTTTGGCTTCTAATAGTGATATCTATGCGATCGGCATCATACAACGAACAAACCCCTGAAGTTTGATTAAAATATGTGGATGTTATTAGGCACTTCCTGTTTCTCATTTCTCGCCCTATTTTCAACGCCTCGCCACGGCCAAACCGTTCGAGATATCAAAAATCCCCTGGCAATTTTTCATCCCCAATGTCTTGAGATCATGTTCACCGAGTTTCGTGGCGAATGGGTGGAAATCCTCAGAGAAGTATATCAAATTCCAGAGCATGCACTTTTTAAACAACGCTGAATAGCTCACTTCCTGTTGGGCGGAGCCTATGACATAGAGTGCAAAAGTTGTTCGGCTCAATGAGATCTATAAGTGTACAGAGTTTCATATAAATACATGCAAGTATGTGTGAGCTATGGTTCAAGACTTCTGACTGTGTTCCAGGGGGCGCCGTAGAGTCCCTGTGCCACGCCGGGGGCCAAGTCTCTGCGGCGTCCTAATGACCGCAGATTCCAATGTGTGTGCCAATTTTCAAGAGTTTTTGAGCACGTTAAGCCCCCCAAAAAGCCCCGTTTAGTCGAAAGAAAAATAAAAAAAATAATAATAAATATAGCTGCAAGCAGCGATGGCGGGCTCAAGCCATCAGTGCAAACGCCGCCCCGGTGGCATCAGGAAAACTGTGCCCAGCGAGCACATGCATTTACACTAACTCTATGGCAGTCTGGTTTTAAGGATTCGGCAATTAAAGGGTTAATCCAAACCATCAAGACTATGAAAGACACACACAGAGAACAATATATAATACTTTAGTAACACTTTTTTATAAGGTTTCAGTTATTAAGATTAACTAACATGAACAATAATTATATTGCATGTCAATGTCAGTTAATAGTCAAAACTTAAAAAAAAATTATCTGTTAACATTAGTTAATGCACTGTGAACTAAAATCAGCAAACATTAATAAATTCTGTGAAAATATATTTTTCATGTTAATTTACTAATGTTTACAAATTAGACCTTATTATAAAGTGTTACTAAAACCTTTATTGATTTACACTGTGTGCACAATTATTAGGCATGTTGATATTCTGATTTTTTTTTTTTCCAAGCACATTTTACCAATTCCCAATGACATCAATCTTAATAACTACCATTAATTTTGTATTTAATCGTTTATGAGTGATATATAATTGTCCATGAAGGCTGGAAGAGAAAAACTCCTTATATTCAGGTGTGCAGAATTATTAGGCTTTTTTTACAGATGAAATGAGCCAAAAAAGAGTTTTAACTCGGACTGAAAAGTCAAAAATTATTAAATCCCCATGAGAATTATTCAAAACTATTGCAATATAGAAATTGCAAAATTTCGACATGACTATTGGACAAAAAAATGCTGACTGGGACAGTGGAGTTTGAAAAAAAAAAAAGGTGGAGAAAAGACACAAGTTAACTGCAAAAGAATTAAGAATAAAGACTTTTCAGAATAGAAGATGGAATAAAAATGTGCTCCCCAAACTTACTGCCAGATTCTGGAACAGGGGTCAGGAACCTTTTTTGACCAAAAGGCAAAATTTTTATTTTTGGTTAAGAGCCATTTTTCCAAAAGGGCATATATATATATATATATATATATATATATATATATATATATATATATATATATATATATATATATATATATATATATATATATGTGCTTGGAAAATATCATCTGAATATCAAGTGCCTAATAATGATGCACGACGTGCAAAGAATTTTTAATGATTTTATTGATCTATAAGCATTTGTGAAATATTTTTGCCGGCATTACAGCTTGGTCTTCATCTGTGAGATTATCTGTTTTACTGTTACATCATGAGTTGTGTAAATTCAGATAAATGTCATGTCACAGGATGTCATAGGTCAGTATTTAAATTAGTTTGAAATTATTATTATTATTATTATTATAAACCTATGCAATTATATATATATATATATATATATATATATATATATATATATATATATATATAATTGCATAGGTTTATAATAATAATAATAATAATAATTTCAAACTCATTTAAATACTGACCTATGACAGTATTGAAATATATATATATATATATATATATATATATATATATATATATATATATATATATATATATATATATATATTGAAACACACACACACACACACACACACACACACACACACACACACAGCCTATATTAGGTGTGTATTGATTCATCGATATGGATCGATGCATCGATAGCACCTAAAAAAACCCACCTAAATAACCTTTGTAACATCAAAAACGATTAATCTATATTTAGTTTTAAACAGTGATGTCTATGCAGTTATTTACGTTTGATATATTAGGGGTGTATTGATTCATCGATATGGATCGATGCATCGATAGCACACGTACAATATAGATATCTGTTATATAAATAGGCAGCTTATTTGGCACTGTCTACATTTTCACATAATGTCCGTCAACGGCTGCATTCTCGTTCAAACTCACCGATTAGGACTCGGTATAAGGCACAAGGTGAGCATATAAAACGCTCGGGATTGTTCGCGGAACAGTCGAGCGCTGTGTGAGACGTTTTCACCGCACACATCTGAAGCGCGTGCATGCACACAGACAGCCGCACGCGCGAATACTAAACTGAGCTATCTTCCGCTTTTTTTGTGCATGGATCAATAAATACATAATTACATCTAAATGCGCGTTTTGGGGAATATCCTAGTAAACACAGTCGGTTAGGCATATGTCTTAACGTTAACAGTTCAGAAATAAAAGGCATGTGTATATTAAACCCGTGATTGGTTCTTAAAGTGAAAGCATAATAATAAATCTAATGCTGTCAAAGAAAAATACAAGTGCTCACTGCTTCTGACTAAATAACCTTTGTAACATCAAAAACGATTAACACATACACTCAGCGCACACACATTCTTCACAGGGCAATGGCAGAGTCATCAGAGTGACTCAGCCCCCTCCTTTTTCTCACACAGAGAGAGTGGCCTGAGAGTGAGATCAGATGACTGACAGTTTTTTAATTTTCTGTTATCCATAGAGCATTGAAAAGTCGTGAAACTATGCATATTTGCTCAGAATGACTTATCCTCTATATATAAAAATTTTGAAGTGTTTGGAAGCTGCACTTTAAGAAATATAAGACAATTTATGTTTACTTTTTTACTGTTATTTCAATAAATCACTACGGCAAAACCGTTCAAGCTATCCAAAATCCATTCGCAATTTAAGTTCCTCAATGTTTTGGCATCATGTAGACAAAGTTTGGTGTGTATACTGTAATTCTCCTCTGAGCAGTATGCATTAATTCACAGCTATATTTTTCCAAAAATCCATATTCAAATCAATATAACGGACTTCCTGTTCATCGTAGCTGATGACTGTGAATTAGAAAGTTGTCCGTCTTGATAAGAACAATTTATGTACTGAGTTTGGTGTCTGTAGCTAAAACTAACCCCCTCACTTTTGACAAAAGGTGGCGCTATAGAGTGGCTCCTCCACGCCCTTTCATGAGCTTTTGCCATTGTCTAGCTATCATTAATACTGATATGTGTTCTGAGTTTTATGTAATTCTTAGCATGTTATCTGCCTCAAAATCACCAGAACAGAATATTCAAGTTTGACACGTTGCCATGGCAACACTATATTAGATATCAATATCCCCACAAGAGATTTACATCAGCCGTGTTTTATCATTATTCTGATGAAGTTTGAAGCAAATCGAGTAAAAATAACATGCTGAATTCAAAGCATTTTAAAAATGACACACTTCCTGCTGCCAGTTGGTGGCGCTGTAACTTTGACTCCTAATAGTCACATATATGCGATCGGCATCATACATCGAACAAACCAATGAAGTTTGATCAAACTCAGGTAGTGTATGTTGATGTTATTAGACATTTCCTGTTTCTCATTTCTCGCCATAATTTCAACGCCTCGCCACGGACAAACCGTTCGAGATATCAAAAATATCTTCGCAATTTAGCATCCCCAATGTCTTGAGATCATGTTCACCGAGTTTTGTGGCAAACGGGTGGAGTTCCTCAGAGGAGTATATCAAATTCCAGAGCATGTGTTTTTCACAAAACCCTAAATAGCCAACTTCCTGTTGGGCGGAGCTTATGACATGCAGTGCGAAAGTTGTTTGGTTTGATGAGATCTACATGTGTACCGAGTTTCATATGTATACGTGCAAGTATGCATGATATATGGCCCTCAATACTCCAGGGGGCGCTGTAGAGCCCCTGTGCCACGCCCGTGTATCAGTCTCTGCCTGGCCCTAATGGCCGCAGATTCCAAGGTGTGTGCCAATTTTCAAGAGTTTTTGAGCATGTTAAGGGCCCCAAAAGCCCCCGAAACCTTGGAAAAAAATTAGAAGAATAAAGAAAAAAAAATAAATAAATTAAAGCTGCAAGCAGCGATGAACGGGCCCTCGCACCCGGGCTCACCGCCAGCGGGTGGCTTTTGTAAAACAGCGAACGGCAAGATATATGCGTTTTATGCGGTAAATATAAGAGAAATATGTCAAAGTCATTTATATGTGCCAATCTTCCAGCTGCTAGCTGGTGGCGCTATGACTATAACTGGATTTCGGCATGTACATTTCTTCAGTCCAGCACTTTTATCAAGCACATGAAATTTAGTGCAGCTTGAACATGGAATGTTTGAGGTTAGTATAAGGCATGAGGTGTCCTATTGACAACAGGTGGCGCTATGATTATAACTGAATATTGGCCTTTAGATATCTTCAGGCCATGACTCTTTCCAAATATTTGAAGTTTGGTGCAGATTGGACATGGCATGTTTAAGTTAGTGCAAAACAAGCCATTTCCTGTTGCCAGCAGGTGGCGCTATGATTATAGTGGAATAATGACCTTCAGATGTGTTCAGGCCAAGACTCTTTTCGAACATGTGAAGTTTGGGGAAGATCGGACATCTTATGCCTGAGTTACAACAACTTCTATTCCCATGGCGAGACATCAAACTTTGTCACGGCGCCATGGCCACACCCTTTAATGAAACCTCAAGATGTTTATAATTTAACATCGCAAAGGCCTTTAGATTAGACTGACCAAAAAAAATTATAAAATGTCATAAAATATCTAGGAGTAGTTTGTTACGGCGTAAAACATGTCACTTCCTGTTGCCAGCAGGTGGCGCTATAGCGATATCTGAATATTGGCATGTAGATATATTCAGGTCAGGAGTCTTCTCAAACATGTGAAGTTTGGGGCAGATTGGACATTGTATGTCTGATTTATAGCAACTTCCTTTCTCATGGCGAAACATCGAAATTTGTAAGGCCGCCACAGACACGCCCTTAAACGAAACCTCAAGATCTTCGCAATTTAACATCGCAAAGGCCTTTAGAATACACAGACAAAGTTTGGTGTTGATCTGAATAAATCTCTAGGAGGAGTTCGTTAAAGTACAACCCCTGAAAATGGCAAAAACGACACAAATTTTCCAGAGAAAATTCAAAATAACTGACTTCCTGTTGGGATTCGAATTTCGTACCAAGAGACTTTTTTGTAGGTATTGGTGTGTTACATGTGTGTACCGATTTTTGTACATGTACGTGAAACGTAGCTCGAGGCGCACTCCATTGAAAATGTATAGGTGGCGCTATCGAGGCATTTTGCCACACCCGATGGAATATTGGCCTTCAGATTTGTTCAGGCCAGGACTCTTATCGAACATGTGAAGTTTGGGCAAGATCGGACATTTTATGCCTGAGTTACAATAACTTTTATTCCCATGGCGAGACATCGAACTTTGTGACGGCGCCATGGACACGCCCTTTAACGAAAACTCAAGATCTTCACAATTTAACATCGCACAGGCCTTTAGAATAGTGTGACTGAAAAAAAAACATTTATGTCATAAAATTTCTCGGGGTAGTTTGTTACAGTGTAAAATATGTCACTTCCTGTTGCCAGTAGGTGGCGCTATGACTATAACTGAATATGGGCATATCAATCTGTTCAGGTCAGGAGTCTTATCAAACATGTGAAGTTTGTGGCAGACTGGACATTGTATGTCTGAGTTATAGCAACTTCATTTTTCATGGCGAATCATCGAAATTCGTCAGGCCGCCACGGACACGCCCGTCAACGAAAACTCAAGATCTTCGCAATTTAACGTCGCAAAGGCCTTTAGATTAGGCATACCAAATTTGGTGTTGATCTGAAAAAAATCTCTATGAGGAGTTCGTTAAAATACAAGGCATGCAAATGACAAAAATGATGCAAAATTTGCTCATAAAATTAAAAATAACCGACTTCCTGTTGGGTTTCGGATATTGCTCCAAGAGTCTTTTTTGTAGGTACTGATGCTTTACATATGTGTGCCAATTTTCGTGCATGTACGTGAAACACAGCTCGAGGGCTGTTGATTTTTTTACGGTAGGTGGCGCTGTCGAGCCATTTTGCCACACCCTCTTCTGAAACCTATATCAGACGTAAATTTTCACCAGGTCTGACGCGTGTGCAAAGTTTCAGGACTTTTCGAGCATGTTTAGGCCCTCAAAAATGCGATTCATTTTGGAGAAGAAGAAGAAGAAGAAGAAGAAGAAGAAGAAGAAGAAGAATAATTAAAGCTGCAAGCAGCAATGAACGGACCCTCGCACCCGGACTCACCGCCAGCGAATGGCTTTAGTAAAAAAGGCGAACGGCGAGAAATATGCATTTAATTAAAGTTGTAAATATAAGTGGAATATGTCAAAGTCATTTATATGTGCCAATCTTCCTGTTGCCAGCAGGTGGCGCTATCATTTTAATGGAATATTGGCCTTCAGATGTGTTCAGGCCAGGACTCTTATCGAACATGTGAAGTTTGGGGAAGATCGAACATTTTATGCCTGAGTTACAACAACTTCTCTTCCTATGGCGAGACATCAAATTTTGTCACCACGCTATGGACACGCCCTTTAACAAAAATTCAAAATCTCCACAATTTAACATTGCAAAGGCCTGTAGATTAGACTGACAAAAATAAAATGTGGATTTCATTAAATTTCTTGGAGTAGTTCGTTACAGCGTAAAACATAACACTTCCTGTTGCCAGCAGGTGGCGCTATGACAAGGACTGAATATGGGCATGTAGATCTGTTCAGGTCCGGAGTCTTATCCAACATGTTAAGTTTGGGGCAGATTGGACATTGTATGTCTGAGTTATAGCAACTTTCTTTTTCATGGCGAAACATCGAAATTTGTCAGGTCACCATGGACACGCCCTTTAACAAAAACTCAAGATCTTCGCAATTTAACATCGCAAAGGCCTTAACATTACACAGACCAACTTTGGTGTTGATCTGAATCAATCTCTAGGAGGAGTTCGTTAAAATACAAGGCATGCAAATGACAAAAATGACACAAATTTTGCAGAGAAAATTCAAAATAACTCACTTCCTGTTGGGATTGAAATTTCATACTAAGAGACTTTTTTGTAGATATTGATGTGTTACATGTGTGTACCGACTTTTGTACATGTACGTGAAACGTAGCTCGAAACGCACTCCGTTGAAAGTGTATAGGTGGCGCTGTCGAGCCATTTTCCCACAACCAATGGAATATTGGCCTTCGGCTGTGTTCAGGCCAGGACTCTTATCAAACATATGAAGTTTAAGGAAGATCAGAGATTTTATGACTGAGTTACAACAACTTTTATTCCCATGGCGAGACATCAAACTTTTAACGGCGCCATGGACACGCCCTTTAACGAAAACTCAAGATCTTCACAATTTACCATCTCAAAGGCCTTTAGATTAGATTGACCAAAATAAAATGTTGATGTCATTAAATTTCTAGGAGTAGTTTGTTACAGCGTAAAACATGACACTTCCTGTTGCCAGCAGGTGGCGCTATGACAATGACTGAATATGGGCATGTAGATCTGTTCAGGTCCGGAGTCTTATCCAACATGTGAAGTTTGGGGCAGATTGGACACTGAATGTCTGAGTTAAAGCAACTTCCTTTTTCATGGCGAATCATCGAAATTTGTCAGGCCGCCACGGACACACCCTTTAACGAAAACTCAAGATCTTCACAATTTAACATCACACAGGCCTTTAGATTAGACTGACTGAAAAAAACTATTTGTTGTCATCCAATTTCTTAGAGTAGTTCGTCACAGCGTAAAATATGTCACTTCCTGTTGCCAATAGGTGGCGCTATGACAATGACTGAATATGGGCATGTAGATCTGTTCAGGTCCGGAGTCTTATCCAACATGTGAAGTTTGGGGCAGATTGGACATTGTATGTCTGAGTTATAGCAACTTCCTTTTTCATGGCGAATCATCGAAATTCGTCAGACCGCCACGGACACGCCCTTCAACGAAAACTCAAGATCTTCGCAATTTAACATCGCAAAGGCCTTTAGATTAGGCATACCAAGTTTGGTGTTGATCTGAATAAATCTCTAGGAGGAGTTCGTTAAAGTACAACGCATGAAAATGGCAAAAACTACACTCATTTTGTCGAGAAAATTAAAAATAACCGACTTCCTGTTGGTTTTCGGATTTTGTACCAGGAGACTTTTTTGTAGGTATTGATGTGTTACATGTGTGTACCAATTTTCGTACATGTACGTGAAACACAGCTCGAGGCGCACTACGCTGAAAGTGTATAGGTGGCGCTATCGAGCCATTTTGCCACACCCACTTCTGAAACCCATATCAGATGTAAATTTTCGCCAGTTCTGATGCGTGTGCAAAGTTCCGTGACTTTTCGAGCATGTTTAGGCCCTCAAAATTGCGATTCATTTTGGAGAAGAAGAATAATAATAATAATTAAAGCTGCAAGCAGCGATGAACGGGCCCTCGCACCCGGGCTCACCACCACCGGGTGGCTTTTGTAAAACAGCGAACGGCGAGAAATATGCGTTTAATGTGGTAAATATAAGAGGAATATGTCAAAGTCATTTATATGTGCCAATCTTCCTGCTGCCAGCTGGTGGCGCTATGACTATAACTGGATTTTGTCATGTAGATTTCTTCAGCCCAGCACTTTTATCAAGCATATGAAATTTAGTGCAGATTGAACATGGAATGTTTGAGTTAGTATAAAGCATGTTGTGTCCTATTGCCAACAGGTGGCGCTGTGATTATAACTGAACATTGGCCTTTAGATATCTTCAGGCCATGACTCTTATCAAATATTTGAAGTTTGGTGCAGATTGGACATTGCATGTTTAAGTTAGTGTAAAACAAGCCATTTTCTGTTGTCAGCAGGTGGCGCTATGATTATAGTGGAATAATGACCTTCAGATGTGTTCAGGCCAAGACTCTTTTCGAACATGTGAAGTTTGGGGAAGATCGGACATCTTATGCCTGAGTTACAACAACTTCTATTCCCATGGCGAGACATCAAACTTTGTCACGGCGCCATGGCCACACCCTTTAATGAAACCTCAAGATGTTCACAATTTAACATGGCAAAGGCCTTTAGATTAGACTGACCAAAAAAAATTCTAAAATGTCATAAAATTTCTAGGAGTAGTTTGTTACGGCGTAAAACATGTCACTTCCTGTTGCCAGCAGGTGGCGCTATAGCAATATCTGAATATTGGCACGTAGATATATTCAGGTCAGGAGTCTTCTCAAACATGTGAAGTTTGGGGCAGATTGGACATTGTATGTCTGAGTTATAGCAACTTCCTTTCTCATGGCGAAACATCGAAATTTGTAAGGCCGCCACAGACACGCCCTTAAACGAAACCTCAAGATCTTCGCAATTTAACATCGCAAAGGCCTTTAGATTACACTGACAAAGTGTGGTGTTGATCTGAATAAATCTCTAGGAGGAGTTCGTTAAAGTACAACCCCTGAAAATGGCATAAACGACACAAATTTTGCAGAGAAAATTCAAAATAACTGACTTCCTGTTGGGATTTGAATTTCGTACCAAGAGACTTTTTTGTAGGTGTTGGTGTGTTACATGTGTGTACCGATTTTTGTACATGTACGTGAAACGTTGCTCGAGGCGCACTCCGTTGAAAATGTATAGGTGGCGCTATCGAGGCATTTTGCCACAACCAATGGAATATTGGCCTTCGGATGTGTTCAGGCCAGGACTCTTATCAAACATGTGAAGTTTGGGCAAGATCGGACATTTTATGCCTGAGTTACAATAACTTTTATTCCCTTGGCGAGACATCGAACTTTGTGACGGCGCCATGGACACGCCCTTTAACGAAAACTCAAGATCTTCACAATTTAACATCGCACAGGCCTTTAGAATAGAGTGACTGAAAAAAAAAATTTATGTCATAAAATTTCTCGGGGTAGTTTGTTACAGCGTAAAATATGTCACTTCCTGTTGCCAGTAGGTGGCGCTATGACTATAACTGAATATGGGCATATCAATCTGTTCAGGTCAGGAGTCTTATCAAACATGTGAAGTTTGGGGCAGATTGGACATTGTATGTCTGAGTTATAGTAACTTCATTTTTCATGGCGAATCATCGAAATTCGTCAGGCCACCACGGACACGCCCTTCAACGAAAACTCAAGATCTTCGCAATTTAACATCGCAAAGGCCTTTAGATTAGGCATACCAAATTTGGTGTTGATCTGAATAAATCTCTAGGAGGAGTTCGTTAAAATACAAGGCATGCAAATGACAAAAATGATGCAAAATTTGCTCATAAAATTAAAAATAACCGACTTCCTGTTGGGTTTCGGATATTGCTCCAAGAGTCTTTTTTGTAGGTACTGATGCTTTACATATGTGTGCCAATTTTCGTGCATGTACGTGAAACACAGCTCGAGGGCTGTTGATTTTTTTACGATAGGTGGCGCTGTCGAGCCATTTTGCCACACCCTCTTCTGAAACCTATATCAGACGAAAATTTTCACCAGGTCTGACGTGTGTGCAAACTTTCAGGACTTTTCGAGCATGTTTAGGCCCTCAAAAATGCGATTCATTTTGGAGAAGAAGAAGAAGAAGAAGAAGAAGAATAATAATAATAATAATAAACAAAGCAGATACAAGAGGGTCCTCACACCATCGGTGCTCGGGCCCTAATTAAAGCTGCAAGCAGCGATGAATGGGCCCTCGCACCCGGGCTCACCACTACCGGGTGGCTTTTGTAAAACAGCGAACGGCGAGAAATATGCGTTTAATGTGGTAAATATAAGAGGAATATGTCAAAGTCATTTATATGTGCCAATCTTCCTGTTGTCAGCAGGTGGCGCTATGATTATAGTGCAATAATGACCTTTAGATGTGTTCAGGCCAAGACTCTTTTCGAACATGTGAAGTTTGGGGAAGATCGGACATCTTATGCCTGAGTTACAACAACTTCTATTCCCATGGCGAGACATCGAACTTTGTCACGGCGCCATGGCCACACCCTTAAATGAAACCTCAAGATGTTCACAATTTAACATTGCAAAGGCCTTTAGATTAGACTGACCAAAAAAATGATAAAATGTCATAACATTTCTAGGAGTAGTTTGTTACGGCGTAAAACATGTCACTTCCTGTTGCCAGCAGGTGGCGCTATAGCGATATCTGAATATTGGCATGAAGATATATTCAGGTCAGGAGTCTTCTCAAACATGTGAAGTTTGGGGCAGATTGGACATTGTATGTTTGATTTATAGCAACTTCCTTTCTCATGGCGAAACATCTATATTTGTAAGGCCGCCACAGACACGCCCTTAAACGAAACCTCAACATCTTCGCAATTTAACATCGCAAAGGCCTTTAGATTACACTGACAAAGTTTGGTGTTGATCTGAATAAATCTCTAGGAGGAGTTCGTTAAAATACAAGGCATGCAAATGACAAAAATGACACAAATTTTGCAGAGAAAATTCAAAATAACTCACTTCCTGTTGGGATTGAAATTTCATACTAAGAGACTTTTTTGTAGATATTGATGTGTTACATGTGTGTACCGACTTTTGTACATGTACGTGAAACGTAGCTCGAAACGCACTCCGTTGAATGTGTATAGGTGGCGCTGTCGAGCCATTTTCCCACAACCAATGGAATATTGGCCTTCGGCTGTGTTCAGGCCAGGACTCTTATCAAACATATGAAGTTTAAGGAAGATCAGAGATTTTATGACTGAGTTACAACAACTTTTATTCCCATGGCGAGACATCAAACTTTTAACGGCGCCATGGACACGCCCTTTAACGAAAACTCAAGATCTTCACAATTTACCATCTCAAAGGCCTTTAGATTAGATTGACCAAAATAAAATGTTGATGTCATTAAATTTCTAGGAGTAGTTTGTTACAGCGTAAAACATGACACTTCCTGTTGCCAGCAGGTGGCGCTATGACAATGACTGAATATGGGCATGTAGATCTGTTCAGGTCCGGAGTCTTATCCAACATGTGAAGTTTGGGGCAGATTGGACACTGAATGTCTGAGTTAAAGCAACTTCCTTTTTCATGGCGAATCATCGAAATTTGTCAGGCCGCCACGGACACACCCTTTAACGAAAACTCAAGATCTTCACAATTTAACATCACACAGGCCTTTAGATTAGACTGACTGAAAAAAACTATTTGTTGTCATCCAATTTCTTAGAGTAGTTCGTCACAGCGTAAAATATGTCACTTCCTGTTGCCAATAGGTGGCGCTATGACAATGACTGAATATGGGCATGTAGATCTGTTCAGGTCCGGAGTCTTATCCAACATGTGAAGTTTGGGGCAGATTGGACATTGTATGTCTGAGTTATAGCAACTTCCTTTTTCATGGCGAATCATCGAAATTCGTCAGACCGCCACGGACACGCCCTTCAACGAAAACTCAAGATCTTCGCAATTTAACATCGCAAAGGCCTTTAGATTAGGCATACCAAGTTTGGTGTTGATCTGAATAAATCTCTAGGAGGAGTTCGTTAAAGTACAACGCATGAAAATGGCAAAAACTACACTCATTTTGTCGAGAAAATTAAAAATAACCGACTTCCTGTTGGTTTTCGGATTTTGTACCAGGAGACTTTTTTGTAGGTATTGATGTGTTACATGTGTGTACCAATTTTCGTACATGTACGTGAAACACAGCTCGAGGCGCACTACGCTGAAAGTGTATAGGTGGCGCTATCGAGCCATTTTGCCACACCCACTTCTGAAACCCATATCAGATGTAAATTTTCGCCAGTTCTGATGCGTGTGCAAAGTTCCGTGACTTTTCGAGCATGTTTAGGCCCTCAAAATTGCGATTCATTTTGGAGAAGAAGAATAATAATAATAATTAAAGCTGCAAGCAGCGATGAATGGGCCCTCGCACCCGGGCTCACCACTACCGGGTGGCTTTTGTAAAACAGCGAACGGCGAGAAATATGCGTTTAATGTGGTAAATATAAGAGGAATATGTCAAAGTCATTTATATGTGCCAATCTTCCTGTTGTCAGCAGGTGGCGCTATGATTATAGTGCAATAATGACCTTTAGATGTGTTCAGGCCAAGACTCTTTTCGAACATGTGAAGTTTGGGGAAGATCGGACATCTTATGCCTGAGTTACAACAACTTCTATTCCCATGGCGAGACATCGAACTTTGTCACGGCGCCATGGCCACACCCTTAAATGAAACCTCAAGATGTTCACAATTTAACATTGCAAAGGCCTTTAGATTAGACTGACCAAAAAAATGATAAAATGTCATAACATTTCTAGGAGTAGTTTGTTACGGCGTAAAACATGTCACTTCCTGTTGCCAGCAGGTGGCGCTATAGCGATATCTGAATATTGGCATGAAGATATATTCAGGTCAGGAGTCTTCTCAAACATGTGAAGTTTGGGGCAGATTGGACATTGTATGTTTGATTTATAGCAACTTCCTTTCTCATGGCGAAACATCTATATTTGTAAGGCCGCCACAGACACGCCCTTAAACGAAACCTCAACATCTTCGCAATTTAACATCGCAAAGGCCTTTAGATTACACTGACAAAGTTTGGTGTTGATCTGAATAAATCTCTAGGAGGAGTTCGTTAAAGTACAACCCCTGAAAATGGCAAAAACAACACAAATTTTGCAGAGAAAATTCAAAATAACTGACTTCCTGTTGGGATTCGAATTTCGTACCAAGAGACTTTTTTGTAGGTATTGGTGTGTTACATGTGTGTACCAATTTTTGTACATGTACGTGAAACGTAGCTCGAGGCGCACTCCGTTGAAAATGTATAGGTGGCGCTATCGAGGCATTTTGCCACACCCAATGGAATATTGGCCTTCAGATGTGTTCAGGCCAGGACTCTTATCGAACATGTGAAGTTTGGGCAAGATCTGACATTTTATGCCTGAGTTACAATAACTTTTATTCCCATGGCGAGACATCGAAATTTGTGACGGCGCCATGGACACACCCTTTAACGAAAGCTCAAGATCTTCACAATTTAACATCGCACAGGCCTTTAGAATAGAGTGACTGAAAAAAAAAATTTATGTCATAAAATTTCTCAGGGTAGTTTGTTACAGTGTAAAATATGTCACTTCCTGTTGCCAGTAGGTGGCGCTATGACTATAACTGAATATGGGCATATCAATCTGTTCAGGTCAGGAGTCTTATCAAACATGTGAAGTTTGTGGCAGATTGGACATTGTATGTCTGAGTTATAGCAGCTTCATTTTTCATGGCGAATCATCGAAATTCGTCAGGCCGCCACGGACACGCCCTTCAACGAAAACTCAAGATCTTCGCAATTTAACATCACAAAGGCCTTTAGATTAGGCATACCAAATTTGGTGTTGATCTGAATAAATCTCTAGGAGGAGTTCGTTAAAATACAAGGCATGCAAATGACAAAAATGATGCAAAATTTGCTCATAAAATTAAAAATAACCGACTTCCTGTTGGGTTTCGGATATTGCTCCAAGAGTCTTTTTTGTAGGTACTGATGCTTTACATATGTGTGCCAATTTTCGTGCATGTACGTGAAACACAGCTCGAGGGCTGTTGATTTTTTTACGGTAGGTGGCGCTGTCGAGCCATTTTGCCACACCCTCTTCTGAAACCTATATCAGACGTAAATTTTCACCAGGTCTGACGTGTGTGCAAAGTTTCAGGACTTTTCGAGCATGTTTAGGCCCTCAAAAATGCGATTCATTTTGGAGAAGAAGAAGAAGAAGAATAATAATAATAATTAAAGCTGCAAGCAGCGATGAACGGGCCCTCGCACCCGGGCTCACCGCCAGCGAATAGCTTTAGTAAAGAAGTAAACGGCGAGAAATATGCTTTTAAATTTGTAAATATAAGTGGAATGTGTCAAAGTCATTTATATGTGCCAATCTTCCTGTTGCCAGCAGGTGGCACTATCATTATAATGGAATATTGGCCTTCAGATGTGTTCAGAACAGGATTCTTATCGAACATGTGAAGTTTGGGGAAGATCGAACATTTTATGCCTGAGTTATAACAACTTCTCTTCCTATGGCGAGACATCAAATTTTGTCACCACGCTATTGACACGCCCTTTAATGGAAACCCAAGATGTTCACAATTTAACATTGCAAAGGCCTTTAGAATAGACTGACCAAAAAAAATTATAAAATGTCATAAAATTTCTAGGAGTAGTTTGTTACAGCGTAAAACATGTCACTTCCTGTTGCCAGCAGGTGGCGCTATAGCGATATCTGAATATTGGCATGTAGATATATTCAGGCCAGGAGCCTTCTCAAACATGTGAAGTTTGGGGCAGATTGGACATTGTATGTCTGAGTTATAGCAACTTCCTTTCTCATGGCGAAACATCGAAATTTGTAAGGCCGCCACAGACACGCCCTTAAACGAAACCTCAAGATCTTCGCAATTTAACATCGCAAAGGCCTTTAGATTACACTGACAAAGTTTGGTGTTGATCTGAATAAATCTCAAGGAGGAGTTCGTTAAAGTACAACCCCTGAAAATGGCAAAAACGACACAAATTTTGCAGAGAAAATTCAAAATAACTGACTTCCTGTTGGGATTCGAATTTCGTACCAAGAGACTTTTTTGTAGGTATTGGTGTGTTACATGTGTGTACCGATTTTTGTACATGTACGTGAAACGTAGCTCGAGGCGCACTCCGTTGAATATGTATAGGTGGCGCTATCGAGGCATTTTGCCACACCCAATGGAATATTGGCCTTCAGATGTGTTCAGGCCAGGACTCTTATCAAACATGTGAAGTTTGGGCAAGATCGGACATTTTATGCCTGAGTTACAATAACTTTTATTCCCATGGCGAGACATCGAACTTTGTCACGGCGCCATGGACACGCCCTTTAACGAAAACTCAAGATCTTCACAATTTAACATCGCACAGGCCTTTAGAATAGAGTGACTGAAAAAAAAAGAATTATGTCATAAAATTTCTCGGGGTAGTTTGTTAAAGCGTAAAATATGTCACTTCCTGTTGCCAGTAGGTGGCGCTATGACTATAACTGAATATGAGCATATCAATCTGTTCAGGTCAGGAGTCTTATCAAACATGTGAAGTTTGTGGCAGATTGGACATTGTATGTCTGAGTTATAGCAACTTCATTTTTCATGGCGAATCATCGAAATTCGTCAGGCCGCCACGGACACGCCCTTCAACGAAAACTCAAGATCTTCGCAATTTAACATCGCAAAGGCCTTTAGATCAGGCATACCAAATTTGGTGTTGATCTGAATAAATCTCTAGGAGGAGTTCGTTAAAATACAAGGCATGCAAATGACAAAAATGATGCAAAATTTGCTCATAAAATTAAAAATAACCGACTTCCTGTTGGGTTTCGGATATTGCTCCAAGAGTCTTTTTTGTAGGTACTGATGCTTTACATATGTGTGCCAATTTTCGTGCATGTACGTGAAACACAGCGGGAGGGCTGTTGATTTTTTTACGATAGGTGGCGCTGTCGAGCCATTTTGCCACACCCTCTTCTGAAACCTATATCAGACGTAAATTTTCACCAGGTCTGACGCGTGTGCAAAGTTTCAGGACTTTTCGAGCATGTTTAGGCCCTCAAAAATGCGATTCATTTTGGAGAAGAAGAAGAAGAAGAAGAAGAAGAATAATAATAATAATAATAATAATAAACAAAGCAGATACAAGAGGGTCCTCACACCATCGGTGCTCGGGCCCTAATAATAAACAAAGCAGATACAAGAGGGTCCTCACACCATCGGTGCTCGGGCCCTAATAATTAAAGCTGCAAGCAGCGATGAACGGGCCCTCGCACCCGGGCTCACCACCACCGGGTGGCTTTTGTAAAACAGCGAACGGCGAGAAATATGCTTTTAATGTGGTAAATATAAGAGGAATATGTCAAAGTAATTTATATGTGCCAATCTTCCTGCTGCCAGCTGGTGGCGCTATGACTATAACTGGATTTTGTCATGTAGATTTCTTCAGTCCAGCACTTTTATCAAGCATATGAAATTTAGTGCAGATTGAACATGGAATGTTTG
The DNA here is from genome assembly GCA_024542945.1 of allo-octoploid hybrid of Carassius auratus x Cyprinus carpio. NCBI lineage: Eukaryota > Metazoa > Chordata > Actinopteri > Cypriniformes > allo-octoploid hybrid of Carassius auratus x Cyprinus carpio. The sequence continues at coordinate 214,358 of JANHFF010000661.1, forward strand.
AGTTAGTATAAAGCATGTTGTGTCCTATTGCCAACAGGTGGCGCTGTTATTATAACTGAACATTGGCCTTTAGATATCTTCAGGCCATGACTCTTATTAAATATTTGAAGTTTGGTGCAGATTGGACATTGCATGTTAAAGTTAGTGTAAAACAAGCCATTTTCTGTTGTCAGCAGGTGGCGCTATGATTATAGTGGAATAATGACCTTCAGATGTGTTCAGGCCAAGACTCTTTTCGAACATGTGAAGTTTGGGGAAGATCGGACATCTTATGCCTGAGTTACAACAACTTCTATTCCCATGGCGAGACATCAAACTTTGTCACGGCGCCATGGCCACACCCTTTAATGAAACCTCAAGATGTTCACAATTTAACATCGCAAAGGCCTTTAGATTAGACTGACCAAAAAAATTATAAAATGTCAAAAAATTTCTAGGAGTAGTTTGTTACAGCGTAAAACATGTCACTTCCTGTTGCCAGCAGGTGGCGCTATAGCGATATCTGAATATTGGCATGTAGATATGTTCAGGTCAGGAGTCTTCTCAAACATGTGAAGTTTGGGGCTGATTGGACATTGTATGTCTGAGTTATAGCAACTTCCTTTCTCATGGCGAAACATCGAAATTTGTAAGGCCGCCACAGACACGCCCTTAAACGAAACCTCAAGATCTTCGCAATTTAACATCGCAAAGGCCTTTAGATTACACTGACCAAGTTTGGTGTTGATCTGAATAAATCTCTAGGAGGAGTTCGTTAAAGTACAACCCCTGAAAATGGCAAAAACGACACAAATTTTGCAGAGAAAATTCAAAATAACTGACTTCCTGTTTGGATTCGAATTTCGTACCAAGAGACTTTTTTGTAGGTATTGGTGTGTTACATGTGTGTACCGATTTTTGTACATGTACGTGAAACGTAGCTCGAGGCGCACTCCGTTGAAAATGTATAGGTGGCGCTATCGAGGCATTTTGCCACCACCAATGGAATATTGGCCTTCAGATGTGTTCAGGCCAGGACTCTTATCAAACATGTGAAGTTTGGGCAAGATCGGACATTTTATGCCTGAGTTACAATAACTTTTATTCCCATGGCGAGACATCGAACTTTGTGACGGTGCCATGGACACGCCCTTTAACGAAAACTCAAGATCTTCACAATTTAACATCGCACAGGCCTTTAGAATAGAGTGACTGAAAAAAAAAAATTTATGTCATAAAATTTCTCGGGGTAGTTGTTACAGCGTAAAATATGTCACTTCCTGTTGCCAGTAGGTGGCGCTATGACTATAACTGAATATGGGCATATCAATCTGTTCAGGTCAGGAGTCTTATCAAACATGTGAAGTTTGTGGCAGATTGGACATGTATGTCTGAGTTATAGCAACTTCATTTTTCATGGCGAATCATCGAAATTCGTCAGGCCGCCACGGACACGCCCTTCAACGAAAACTCAAGATCTTCGCAATTTAACATCGCAAAGGCCTTTAGATTAGGCATACCAAATTTGGTGTTGATCTGAATAAATCTCTAGGAGGAGTTCGTTAAAATACAAGGCATGCAAATGACAAAATGATATAAAATTTGCTCATAAAATTAAAAATAACCGACTTCCTGTTGGGTTTCGGATATTGCTCCAAGAGTCTTTTTTGTAGGTACTGATGCTTTACATATGTGTGCCAATTTTCGTGCATGTACGTGAAACACAGCTCGAGGGCTGTTGATTTTTTTACGGTAGGTGGCGCTGTCGAGCCATTTTGCCACACCCTCTTCTGAAACCTATATCAGACGTAAATTTTCACCAGGTCTGACGCGTGTGCAAAGTTTCAGGACTTTTAGAGCATGTTTAGGCCCTCAAAAATGCGATTCATTTTGGAGAAGAAGAAGAAGAAGAAGAAGAATAATAATAATAATAAACGAAGCAGATACAAGAGGGTCCTCACACCATCGGTGCTCGGGCCCTAATTAAAGCTGCAAGCAGCGATGAACGGGCCCTCGCACCCGGGCTCACCACCACCGGGTGGCTTTTGTAAAACCGCGAACGGCGAGAAATATGCGTTTAATGTGGTAAATATAAGAGGAATATGTCAAAGTCATTTATATAGTGCCAATCTTCCTGCTGCCAGCTGGTGTGCGCTATGACTATAACTGGATGTTGTCATGTAGATTTCTTCAGTCCAGCACTTTTATCAAGCATATGAAATTTAGTGCAGATTGAACATGGATGTTTGAGTTAGTATAAGCATGTGTGTTCCTATTGCCAACAGGTGGCGCTGATTATAACTGAACATTGGCCTTTAGATATCTTCAGGCCATGACTCTTATCAAATATCTGAATTTGGTGCAGATTGGACATTGCATGTTAAGTTAGTGTAAAACAAGCCATTTTCTGTTGTCAGCAGGTGGCGCTATGATTATAGTGGAATAATGACCTTCAGATGTGTTCAGGCCAAGGACTCTTTTTCGAACATGTGAAGTTTGGGGAAGATCGGACATCTTATGCCTGAGTTACACAACTTCTATTCCCATGGCCGAGACATCGAACTTTGTCATGGCGCCATGGCCACACCCTTTAATGAAACCTCAAGATGTTCACAATTTAACATCGCAAAAGGCCTCTTAGATTAGACTGACCAAAAAAAAGTATAAAATGTCATAAAATTTCTAGGAGTAGTTTGTTACGGCGTAAAACATGTCACTTCCTGTTGCCAGCAGGTGGCGCTATAGCGATATCTGAATATTGGCATGTAGATATATTCAGGTCAGGAGTCTTCTCAAACATGTGAAGTTTGGGGCAGATTGGACATTGTATGTCTGAGTTATAGCAACTTCCTTTCTCATGGCGAAACAATCGAAATTTGTAAGGCCGCCACAGACCGCCCTTAAATGAAACCTCAAGATCTTCGCAATTTAACATCACGAAGGCCTTAAGATTACACTGACAAAGTTTGGTGTTGATCTGAATAAATCTCTAGGAGGAGTTCGTTAAAGTACAACCCCTGAAAATTGCAAAAAGACACAAATTTTGCAGAGAAAATTCAAAATAACTGACTTCCTGTTGGGATTCGAATTTCGTACAAGAGACTTTTTTGTAGGTATGGTGTGTTACATGTGTGTACCGATTTTTGTACATGTACGTGAAATGTAGCTCGAGGCGCACTCCGTTGAAAATGTATAGGTGGCGCTATCGAGGCATTTTGCCACACCCATGGAATATTGGCCTTCAGGTGTGTTCAGAGCCAGGACTCTTATCAAACATGTGAAGTTTGGGCAAGATCGGACATTTTATGCCTGAGTTACAATAACTTTTATTCCCATGGCGAGACATCGAACTTTGTGACGGCGCCATGGACACGCCCTTTAACGAAAACTCAAGATCTTCACAATTTAACATCGCACAGGCCTTTAGAATAGAGTGACTGAAAAAAAAAGATTGATGTCATAAAATTTCTCAGGGTAGTTTGTTACCAGCGTAAAATATGTCACTTCCTGTTGCCAGTAGGTGGCGCTATGACTATAACTGAATATGGGCATGTCAATCTGTTCAGGTCAGGAGTCCTTATCAAACATGTGAAGTTTGTGGCAGATTGGACATTGTATGTCTGAGTTATAGCAACTTCATTTTTCATGGCGAATCATCGAAATTCGTGAGGCCGCCACGGACACGCCCTTCAACGAAAACCTCAAGATCTTCGCAATTTAACATCGCAAAGGCCTTTAGATTAGGCATACCAAATTGGTGTTGATCTGAATAAATCTCTAGGAGGAGTTCGTTAAAATACAAGGCATGCAAATGACAAAAATGATGCAAAATTTGCTCATAAAATTAAAAATAACCGACTTCCTGTTGGGTTTCGGATATTGCTCCAAGAGTCTTTTTTGTAGGTACTGATGCTTTACATATGTGTGCCAATTTTCGTGCATGTACGTGAAACACAGCTCGAGGGCTGTTGATTTTTTTACGATAGGTGGCCGCTGTCGAGCCATTTTGCCACACCCTCTTCTGAAACCTATATCAGACGTAAATTTTCACCAGGTCTGACGCGTGTGCAAAGTTTCAGGACTTTTCGAGCATGTTTAGGCCCTCAAAAATGCGATTCATTTTGGAGAAGAAGAAGAAGAAGAAGAGAAGAAGAAGAAGAAGAAGAAGAAGAAGAAGAAGAAGAATAACAAAGCAGATACAATAGGGTCCTCACACCATCGGTGCTCGGGCCCTAATAATAATAATAATAAACAAAGCAGATACAATAGGGTCCTCACACCATCGGTGCTCGGGCCCTAATAATAAACAAAGCAGATACAATAGGGTCCTCACACCATCGGTGCTCGGGCCCTAATAATAAACAAAGCAGATACAAAAGGGTCCTCACACCATAGGTGCTCGGGCCCTAATAATAATAATAAACAAAGCAGATACAAGAGGGTCCTCACACCATCGGTGCTCGGGCCCTAATAATAATAAACACAGCAATTCCAAGAGGGTCCTCGCACCATCGGTGCTCGGGCCCTAATTATAATTATAGTGCCACCTGCTGGCAACAGGAAATTACTTATTTAAACTAACTTAAACATGAAATGTCTGATCTGCCCTAAACTTCAAATGTTTGATAAGATTCCTAGTCTCAACAGATTTTAAGGCCAACATTTCAGTTATAATCATACCGCCTCCTGCTGGTGACAGGAAATTACTTGTTTTAAACTATCTTAAACATGCAATATCCGGTCTGCCCAAAGTTCTTTTGTTTGATATGGGTCCTGGCCTGAACTCATCTTTAAGCCAATATTTGTTTATAGTCTTAGCACCACCTGGTGGTAACAGGAAATTACTTCTTTTACACTAACTTAAACATGCAATGTCTGATCTGCCCGAAACTTTGCATGTTTGGTAAGAGTCCTGGCCTGAAGACATTTACATGCCGATATTCAGTTATAATCATAGCGCCACCAGTTGGCAGCAGGAAATGTGGCACAAATATTTACCTTTTTATAAGCATATGGCCCAACGTTCGCTGTTCTCCTATGGCCACCGGTTGGTGGTGAGCCCGGGTGCGAGGGCCCTTTCATCGCTGCTTGCAGCTTTAATTAGGGCCCGAGCACTGCAGTGCGAGGACCCTCTTGGAATTGCTCCGTTTATTCTTCTTCTTCTCTTCTTTCTTCTCCGCAATGAGTCGCATTTTGAGGGCCTAAACATGCTCCAAAACTCACAAAACTTTGCACACGCATCAGAACTGGCGAAAATTTACATCTGATATAGGTTTCAGAAGTGGGGTGTGGCAAAATGTCTCGATAGCGCCACCTATTAAATTTCAACGGAGTGCGCCTCGAGCTACGTTTCACGTACATGCATGAAAATTGGTACACACGTGTAGCACACGATTATCTACAAAAAAAGTCCTCTGGTACAAAATACAAACCCAACAGGAAGTAAGTTATTTTGAATTTCCTGTAGGATTTTTGTGCAGTTTTTGCCATTTCCATGCCTCGTACTTTGACGAACTCCTCCTACAGTTTTAATCGGATTGTCTTCAAATTTGGTGAGGGTCATCATAAGACCTTTGTGATGTTAAATTGCGAAGGTTTTGAGTTTTCGTCAAGGGGTGTGTCCCTGGTGGCCTGACAAAGTTTGATGTTTCGCCGTGAAACAGGAAGTTGCTGTAACTCAGGCAAGCAATGTCCGATCTGCCCCAAACTTCACATGTGTGATAGGTGTTCTGTCCTGAACAAACACTCATGACCAAATTCAGTTATAGTCATAGCGCCACCTGCTGGCAACAGGAAGTGACATGGTTAAAACTGTTATGGACTCCTAGGAACATATTAAAAAGCAATTGTTAAATAGGCTGGAAACATGCTAGAAACATACTAAAACATGCTAGCAACACTTAGCTAAGTGCTAAAGCATGCTACTAATGCAGTGAAAAAAGGAAGTTGCTGTAACTCAGGCCAGCAATGTCCGATCTGCCCCAAACTTCAACGTTTGACAAGAGTCCTGTCCTGAACACATCAACATGCCCGTATTCGGTTATAGTCATGGCGCCACCTATTGGCAACAGGAAGTGTCTTGTTAAACACTGTTATGGACTCCTTGCAAAATAATAAAAAGCATCAACGTGTTTAAATAGGCTGGCAAAATTCTAGAAGCTTGCTAAACATGCTAGCAACACTTAGCTCAGTGTTAAAGCATGCTATTAATGCAGTGAAATAGAACATTACTGTAACTCAAGCATACATTGTCCAATCTGCCTCAAACTTCACAAGTTTGATTAGAGTCCTGGCCTGAAGACATCTACATGTTCATATTTGGTTATAGCTATAGCGCCACCTACTGGCAACAGGAAAGTGACATGTTTTTCACTGATATGCACTATTAGCAAACAAAAAAGTATGCCATTGTGTGCTAAACATGCTAGAAATATTCCCAAACATGCTAACAACATTAACTAAGTGCTAAAGCATGCTATTAATCCTATGAAAGAGGAAGTTGTTGTAACTCAGGCAAGCAATGTCCGATCTGCCCCAAACATCATACGTTTGATAGGTGTTATTCCCTGAACAAACACCCATTCTCAAAATTAGTTATAGACATAGCGCCACCTGCTTGTAACAGGAAGTGACATGGTTAACACTGTAATGGACTCCTAGGAACATATTAAAAAGTGTCAACAAATGTTAAATAGGCTGGCAACATGCTAGAAACATACTTATACATGCTAGTAGCACTTAGATAAGTGCTAAAACATGCTACTAATGCCGTAAAAAAGGAAATTGCTGTAACTCAGGCAAGCAATGATCAATCTGCCCCAAACTTCGAACGTTTGACAAGAGTCCTGTCCGGAACACATCAACATGCCCTTATTCGGGTTATAGTCATAGCGCCACCTTCTGGCAACAGGAAGTGTCATGTTTAACACTGTTATGGACTCCTGGCAACATATTAAAAAGTGTCAGGAAGTGCTAAATAGGCTGGCAACATGCTAGAAACATACTAAAACATGCTAGTAGCACTTAGCTAAGTGCTAAAGCATGCTACTAATGCAGTGAAAAAGGAAGTTGCTGTAACTCAGGCTAGCAATATCCGATCTGCCCCAAACTTCACACATTTCACAAGAGTCCTGTCCTGAACACATCAACATGCCTGTATTTGATTATAGTCATAGCGCCACCTGATGGCAACAGGAAGTAGCATGTTTAACACTGTTATGGGACTCCTTGCAAAATAATAAAAAGCATCAACATGTGTTAAATAGGCTGGCAAAATTCTAGAAGCATGCTTAAACATGCTAACAACACTTAGCTCAGTGTTAAAGCATGCTATTAATGCAGTGAAGTAGAACATTACTTTAAATCGTGCATACTATGTCCAATCTGCCTTAAGCTTCACAAGTTTGATTGGAGTCCTGGCTTGAAGATATCTACATGCTCATATTTGATTATAGTTATAGTGCCACCTACTGACAACAGGAAGTGACATGTTTTAATACTTTTATGCACTATTAGCAACACCGTAAAATATGCCATTGTGTGCTAATCATGCTAGAAATATTCTCAAACATGCTAGCAAAACTTACTATGTGCTAAAGGATGCTATTATTACTATGAAACAGGAAGTTATTGTAACTCTTGCATACAATGCCCAATCTGCCCCAAACTTCACACGTTTTATAAGAGTCCTGGCCTGAACTCATCTTTAGGCCAATATTTATTTATAGTCTTAGTGCCACCTGCTGGCAACAGGAAATTACTTCTTTACACTAACTTAAACATGCAATGTCTGATCTGCCCGAAATTTTGCATGTTTGGTAAAAGTCCTGGTCTGAAGATTTACATGACGATATTCAGTTATGATCATAGTGCCACCTGTTGGCTGCAGGAAATGTGGCACAAATATTTACCATTTTAAAAGCATATGGTTGCAACGTTCGCTGATCTCCTATGGCCACCGGGTGGTGGTGAGCCCGGTGCGAGGGCCCTTTCATCGCTGCTTGCAGCTTTAATTAGGGCCCGAGCACCGATGGTGTGAGGACCCTATTGGAATTGCTTCGTTTATTATTATTATTATTCTTCTTCTCCAAAATGAATCGCATTTTTGAGGGCCTAAACATACTCAAAAAGTCATGAAACTTTGCATACGCATCAGAACTGGCGAAAATTTACATCTGATAAGGGTTTCAGAAGTGGGAGTGTCAAAATGGCTCAACAGCGCCACCTATAAATGTTCAACAGTGTGCGCCTCGAGCTACGTTTCACGTACATGTACGAAAATCGGTCCACACATGTATCACACCAATACCTACAAAAAAGTCTCTGGGTACCATGTCTGAAATCCCAACAGGAAGTCGGTTATTTTTAATTTTATGAGCAAATTTTGTGTATTTTTTGCCATTACCATGCGTTGTACTTTAACGAACTCCTCCTAGAGATTTATTCAGATCAACACCAATTTGGTATGCCTAATCTAAAGGCCTTTGCGATGTTAAATTGCGAAGATCTTGAGTTTTCGTTGAAGGGCGTGTCCATGGCGGCCTGACGAATTTCGATGATTCGCCATGAAAAAGGAAGTTGCTATAACTCAGACATACAATGTCCAATCTGCCCCAAACTTCACATGTTTGATAAGACTCCTGACCTGAACAGATCGACATGCCCATATTCAGTTATAGTCATAGCGCCACCTATTGGCAACAGGAAGTGACATATTTTACACGCGACGAACTACTCATAGAAATTTTATGACATCAATGTCTTTTTTGTGGTCAGTCTAATCTAAAGGCCTGTGCAATGTTAAATTGTGAAGATCTTGAGTTTTCGTTAAAAGGCGTGTCCATGGCGCCGTGACGAAGTTCGATGTCTCGCCATGGGAATAAAAGATGTTATAACTCAGGCATAAAATGTCCGATCTTCCCCAAACTTCACATGTTTAATAAGATTCCTGGCCTCAACACATCTGAAGGCCAATATTCCATCGGGGTGTGGAAAAATGGCTCGATAGCGCCACCTATACAGTTTCAACGGAGTGCGCCTCGAGCTATGTTTCACGTACATGTACGAAAATCTGTACACACATGTAACACCCACAATACCTACAAAAAAGTCTCTTGGTACGAAATCCGAATCCCAACAGGAAGTCAGTTATTTGAATTTTCCCTGCAAAATTGGGTGTTGTTTTGCCATTTTCAGGGGTTGTACTTTAACGAACTCCTCCTAGAGATTTATTCAGATCAACACCAAAATTGGTCAGTGTAATTCTAAAGCCCTTTGCGATATTAAATTGCGAAGATCTTGAGGTTTCGTTAAACGGCGTGTCCATGGCGGCCTGACAAATTTCGATGTTTCGCCATGAAAACAGGAAAATGCTCTAACTCCGACATACAATGTCCAATCTGCCCCAAACTTCACATGTTAGATATACTTCTGACCTGAAAAGATCTACGTGCCCATATTCAGTTATAGTCATAGCGCCACCTGCTGGCAACAGGAAGTGTCATGTTTTACGCTGTAACGAACTACTCCTAGAAATTTTATGACATCAATATTTTTTTCTGGTCAGTCTAGTCTAAAGGCCTTTGCAATAGTGAATTGTGGAGATCTTGAGTTTTTGTTAAAGGGTGTGTCCATGGCTCTGTGACACAATTTTATGTCTCGCCAAAGGAAGAGAAGTTGGTGTAACTCAGGCATAAAATGTTTGATCTTCCCCAAACTTCACATGTTCGATAAGAGTCCTGGCCTGAACAAATCTGAAGGCCAATATTCCATTATAATGATAGCACTACCTGCTGGCAACAGGAAAATTGTCACAAATAAATGACTTTGACATATTCCACTTATATTTACGACTTTAAATGCATATTTCTCACCGTTCACCTTTTTACTAAAGCCACACGATGGCGGTGAGCCCGGGTGCGAGGCCCGTTCATCGCTGCTTGCAGCTTTAATTATTCTTCTTCTTCTTCTTCTCCGCAATGAGTCGCATTTTTGAGGGCCTAAAACATGCTCAAAACTCACAAAACTTTGCACACGCATCAGAACTGGCGAAAATTTACATCTGCTATAGGTTTCAGAAGTGGGTGTGGCAAAATGGCTCGATAGCGCCACCTATTAATTTCAACGGAGTGCGCCTCGAGCTACGTTTTACGTACATGCATGAAAAATTGTACACCGTGTAGCACACCATGAATCTACAAAAAAGTCTCTTGGTACAAAATCCAAAACCCAACAGGAAGTAAATTATTTGAATTTCCTGTAGGATTTTTGTGCAGTTTTTGCCATTTCCATGCCTCATACTTTGACGAACTCCTCCTACAGTTTTAATCGGATTGTCTTCAGATTTGGTGAGGGTCATCATAAGACCTTTGGTGATGTTAAATTGCGGAAGGTTTTGAGTTTTCGTCAAGGGGTTGTGTCCCTGGCGGCTGACAAAGTTCGATGTTTCGCCGTGAAACAGGAAGTTGCTGTAACTCAGGCAAGCAATGTCCGATCTGCCCCAAACTTCACATGTGTGATAGGTTTTCTGTCCTGAACAAACACTCATGACCAAATTCAGTTATAGTCATAGCGCCACCTGCTGGCAACAGGAAGTGACATGGTTAAAACTGTTATGGACTCCTAGGAACATATTAAAAAGTGTCAACAAGTGTTAAATAGGCTGGAAACATGCTAGAAACATACTAAAACATGCTAGCAACACTTAGCTAAGTGCTAAAGCATGCTACTAATGCAGTGAAAAAGGAAGTTGCTGTTACTCAGGCCAGCAATATCCGATCTGCCCCAAACTTCAAACGTTTGACAAGAGTCCTGTCTTGAACACATCTACATGCCCGTATTCGGTTATAGTCATGGCGCCACCTATTGGCAACAGGAAGTGTCTTCTTAAACACTGTTATGGACTCCTTGCAAAATAATAAAAAGCATCAACATGTGTTAAATAGGCTGGCAAAATTCCAGAAGCATGCTAAAACGTGCTAGCAACATTTAGCTCAGTGTTAAAGCATGCTATTAATGCAGTGAAACAGGAAGTTGATGTAACTCAGGCAAGCAATGTCTGATCCGCCCCAAACTTCATACGTTTTATAAGAGTCCTGGCCTGAAGGCATGTACATGCTCATATTTGGTTATAGTTATAGTGCCACCTACTGGCAACAGGAAGTGACATCTCTTACACTAGTATGCACTATTAGTAACACAGTAAAATATGCCATTGTGTGCTAAACATGCTAGAAATATTCTCAAACATTCTAGCAAATCTTACTAAGTGCTAAGCATGCTA